>PVIJ01017412.1:0-29674 GCA_004024925.1 Scalopus aquaticus | reverse complement strand
GTGAATGGCTAAATATTTGTTTAATGTAGCCACCTGAAACCTAGTGTTTTATTTCTTATTAAAATACATAAAAGTATCTGTACATATTACATACAAACTGAACCATTTAAACACATTCACAATCAAAAGTCGCTAGGGATTATAACTGCTAACCTCAGTTAATATTGATTTGCATGAGAGTTAAGTATGAACCAAATAAGCTCTTGAAAATGAACAATGAAGTGACATTTATACTATCTATAACCAAAAAAATCTGTATTTACTATACTTCTATAATATATAATATTTTGCTTTGGCAAAAGAATTTTTATGAAAAGTGATTGATATAAATATAGCATGTCAGACTAAATGATTAAATGATTTTTATTTTTGCCAGTTTATTATTAATTTTCATAAGAGTGAGAAAAAAAGATGGAATTATTTTGCATGCATTCAAAACTTTCACATATATATTCTCTTGAACAGCTGGAAAGTACAGCTGAGAATGTTAAGCCTCACCATCAACTGAAAAATACAGTGACCGTGGACAACAGTGTGGGCAATGACACTACCTTTCTCATCACATGGCAGACCAGTGGTCCCCCTGAGATCCTATTATCTGATCCTAATGGAAGAAAATACCGCACAAATGATTTTATCACCAATCTAGCTTTTCAGTCTGCTCGATTGTGGATTCCAGAAATTGCTAAGGTAGGAGTGAGTTTGTTCATAATGATATTTAGTCAAGTACATGATTTTCAGTTGAATCACATAATCAAGTGTATTGTGTAAAGGAAATCTTCAAAATCTATCAAAATTTTACTTTAAATTTATTAGACTTTATTTTGTGAATATAAAAAAATCTAAGAGGATTACTAAGGTATGTTCAAAATCTAAATGATGGATAACAGAGGCTTCAACAGTGGAAAGGCAGTACAAATAATTTCTTTATTTTCTTCTTTACAAAATTCATAGTCATTACATGCTTAGGAAAAAAATGCTATGAGAATTTATGACAAAATGCAATATACATGTTTTGAGTACCTGTTACCTGTTGAGTCTTACTCTATGTGCTTTTCAATAAAATGCCATGATAGGAATAAAAGCAGGAAGGAATAGAAGTATACAGGAGGATGCGCAGGCAGAGGCCAAAGAAGAATGCTTCCTAGGAGTGAAGAAATCAGAAATGGAAATATGTAGGATAAAAGAGGTGTGAGTGACATTCTGGGAAGAGGGAACACAGTACACAGAAAGGTGCAGAGAAAAAGAATCTGACTCTTTGTAGAACTACAAGTAGTTCAATATGGAAACTCCCCAGTAGCATGTAAGTAAGGTACAGATTTAGCAGATGGACAGAGGAAGAAGAGATGAGCCTAAACAGATGAGGAGTTAAGCCAGGAAGGGCTCCATATTCAGTAAAGAGAGTAGGAGCTTGCATCCTAAATATGACAGAAACCACTGATGGTTTTAAGCAGTTTGGTAAATTGGTGAGACCTACTCTTTCACCACCTGATTATAGTCCCACCTCAGCACCATTCCCCTGCATCTCTCAACCCTCAACACACCCCCCTTCCCACCAGCATCCTTGCAAGTCACTGCTGGCAGCCTCGCAGTTTTCCTGCCTCTGGGCTAGCAACCTTCCTATCCATTCTTCACCCGCATCACAGTGATCCTTCTGAGACACAAATCTGATCAAACTTGTCCCCTACTCAAAACTCTTTGTTGGATAAAATCTGTGTGGTTGTTATTAAATATTGGTCCTTCATTTCTGAATTCTGCCCAAGCTTATTTCTTAACCTTTCTCCCCAACACCCTATATTCTGCTCCTCCTTTACTTTTCTCCCAACTCATCATGTTCTTTTCACAATTGTGCACAAAGGCCAAGAACACTTTATCTACTTTTTGCTGCCTTTGCCTAACTTCTTAGTCTCATGTCCTGTATAAAAACACCCATTACATTAAAATGTGGAGGTTCCCACTATGTGTCTGTTGCTAATATTATGATAATAACAACAGGAAAAAAAAGAAATAGATGATTGGTGACTTCACAGGAAAATGGTCAAGCACATGAATCCCAAAGAAAAAGGTTGGGCATGGATCGATGGTACCTTAACTTTCTACACTGAGTCACAACATAACTCATTTTTCTCTCTTCTTCCTCTGCTCATTGGTGTTCCTCCTCCTATTTCCAGTGTTTATAACAGGCAGCATTATGAATGAGGAAAAAAGGAATTAATGTACAGTTTTATCAAGTGAACAAATTTCTGCTAAATTGTAGTTTTCTTTTTCTTCCAAACAATCTTTTGCAGGTTTCCTCCAGGCAGCCAAGACAGGCAAAAGAGAATGGTATTTATGGAATGGTATTTCTGTAGATTATTCAACATAGAACTATGGAATTCTGACTTACTAAAAAGCAGTATTCCTTTTCTTGGGTCCTAATAGTGTATGTGAGTTTTGTTGCTTGGATTTCTGGTTATGGGGGTATTGAAGGAAGTGGAGGGAAAGAAGGATGCTATTGCCTTTTAGTCCAGGTTAGCCATATAAATTTTAGTTGTACTCTTAATTTGCTGTAATTTTCCAGTTCCATAAATGGATAAAAAATCTGGAACATCATTTTGAGTGAAGAGGTTCAGGTTACTATTTGCAAAGTACTTTGAAACTGGACACTAACATTATCTTCTAAAAATGTGAATCAGGATGTGCCCTAGCCCAAAAATAAATTCAAGATAAAAAAAACTCTAAAGCATTACCTAACAATACAAGTGAGTTGTATGGTGAAAGCCATGTAAATACTTGGAGCTTCCATACGACCCAGCAATACCACTTTTGGGAATTTGCCCAAAGGATACAAAAACACTAATCCGAAAGGATACATGCACCCGTATGTTCATTGCGGCACTGTTCACAATAGCAAAGGTATGGAAGCAACCCAGATGTCCAAATATAGATGATTGGATCAAGAAGATGTGGTACATATACACAATGGAATACTATTCAGCCTTCAAAGAAGACAAACACATGCAATTTGCAGCGACATGGATGGAATTAGAGGGGATCACACTCAGTGAAATAAGCCAGAAAGAAAAAGAAAAATATCGAATGGTTTCACTTATAACAGGACTATAAGGAAACCAAATAGGAGAGAGACACTCAGCGGGGGCGGGGGGGTAGGGAGGATAAGGGCACAAAATGGAATAGAAAAGAACACAAGGGACCATGGAGATGGATCACGGGTGAATTGGTGGTGGGCTACCCAAGGGGAATACAAAATGTAAAAGACATAAAAAACAATAAAAAAAAAGCCATGTAAATACTTAATTTAGTTATCCCTTATCCAATATTTCCCCCAGATAGTCTTTGTAGCATTTTAGAAAATGAACTTTGACAAAATGAGAACAAAAATAGCTTTAATTAAGTTATGGGCTGGTGTTTGATTAAATTAATGGCTGGTATTTGTTTCCCTTTACACTTGATAAACAAAAAACCTTTGTTTTTCAGCCGGGACTCTGGACCTACACACTGAACAATACCCACCATTCTCTTCAAGCTTTGAAAGTAACAGTGACCTCACGAGCCTCCCACGCAGGCACACCCCCAGCCACTGTGGAAGCCTTTGTGGAAAGAGACAGCACCCATTTTCCGCATCCTGTGATGATTTATGCAAATGTGAGAAAAGGGTTTTATCCCATTCTCAATGCCACTGTAACTGCTATAATTGAGGCAGAGAATGCAGATCCCGTGACGCTGAGACTTTTTGATGATGGAGCAGGTAACAAAGAATGCTATGTCATTTTTCATGTTCTCAGGAGCTATTGTTTTGATGCTGCAGTTTATCTGTAAATTCCTTCAATTCAGTTATTTTTCTCATACAACCTTAGGAGAGTATCAAGTCCCCAGAGAATCACTAACAGGTCACATCTACACAAGGAAAACAGTACGAACTTGGGAAAAGAGAGTATCTGTGAGGCAGCCCAGAATGACAATGTGTGAGCAAAAGGGAGGGAGAAAGTCTCTTGACACCCAGGTTTTGGCTTTTACTTGCCACTGACACTGGCCACACACAGTGAAGTGACACGGGAACAGGCTTTATGTCCTTGTGACCTGCTATACTCCTCTGAGAATCACCAGCTCTACTATTCACTGAAATAATAAGACTGGACAATTGAAGTAGCAAATGAAAACCCAAGAGGTGAGATACGGGCCATGTCCTTGGATCCAGCTGTGAGGAGAAAACTGAAAACTGAGTCTGTGATGCAGGAGATGATGCTAGACTCTTCTTTAGCCAACTAGCTGGGCTGAGAAGGCAGAACCAATACCTTTCACATGTGTGATGTGGTCACCAGATGCCATGGCCGACACGCCTAACGGAATCGGTATAAAGAATTTCCTACCACTGGGCAAAGAAAGCAAACTGAACAAAACCCTACTTCCCAGTGCTCATTCCACACAGAGTTGAGTCTCAGCACCATCGTGACAAGCAGCACAGCAGCAGGCAGGCAAATGGCAGCACCAGGACTCTGTGACTAACTTGTCTTTCAAAAATATACTCTCTTGTCGTTTCATCTTCCCTGCTTTGTTCTTTTCCTAAACTAAATGCTCAGAATGACAGTACAACTTAAAGTACATGTTGGCAGTTGCAAGTGCTCGAGCTATCGGAAAAATTCATATTCCTCCACTCTTACTTTGAAGGTAAATTTATTTCAAGAGTGTTAGATTTGGCAGTCCATTAAAAGTTTGCCCTGGCAATCCTGTTTGACATTTAAACTTTTGCTTAAAAGCCCATTGAAAGGATTTTAGTTCAAGTTCACCTCAGAGGGATTCCAGGGACGTCCTTTCACCAGGCCAACTGGGGGATCATAAGTGACCGTGTCATGCTCTGATTGCTTATCCATGGCCCCACCTTTCCTTTTTTGGGGGATAGTCCAAAAATGTGGCCTGTACAATTTCTCTGTCCCATCTGGACTGGAGATCCAGCTCTCTTAGGAAGGATCACCTGAGTGAGCTCAATACGCTTAATATTTAATCCCCTGAACCATTTTATTTATTTGATTTCTGAGTTTATACCCTAATGCAAAAAAAAAGGAAAATATTGCATAAGCGTCAAAGTATAAGTTTAGTTTCTCCCCACACACATACATAGCTGTTTAATACTTATTTTTATCGTGGGAAATTATTTTTTCTGCTAAATAACATTAATGAACCATAAAATGCTTTATAATTTAAAATGTATTTTCTTATGCACATTCTCAATCATCACACCAACTCTGTCAGATGTTATCCCCATTTTTAGATAAGAAAACAGAGGCTCAGAGAGATGGTTTCACAGTTTCTAATGGCAAATCTAAACCATAAAACCAAGTCCCATTTCCTTCTGATTCAGTGTTTAAAAGAGGTGGCAGCAGTCACTGTGGCATGGCTAGGTTTTCTTTTATCACTTCTAAAAAAAGATACTTATTAATTACTAAACCCCTAAATAACTAGTTTTGATTTCTTTCCAATAAATACCCAAAAGAAACCTACTATGATAATAAGTTGCTTGGCTCTTTTAATTAAACATACCAATACTTTTATTTTAAGGAGCAGCCTTCCTCTGTAGTGGGGATTCTACAGCACCCAAGTGATAATTCAATCTAGGGCTCAGAGCCGGGTGTGTGGTGTGAGAACTGCATCAACACTAGGACTAGACGAGCTGCTGGCCGAGTGTGGTTATCATACCTGAATACTGAATGTGCTCGGCACTTGGGCTAAGCTCATCCTGTCACTGCTGCCAGGAGTTTAGGCCTCCCTGGCACTCAGTAATGGACTTGGTTTAATATTAAACTGCTCTTGAAGGATCAATGCAAACGTCGAGCTCTGGCCAAGCTTTCAGAATGCCTCCGGAGGCAAGGCCTTGTGCAGGGAACCAAAGACTGTTAAAGCCCAAGTCAGCAAGCCCTTACACTGTAAAAAAAAACAGTTCCATGTGCTCTATAGTGAGGAAATTAAATAACTCCACACTATCAACTATGAAGATTTTGGTTTTTATCAGTTTGTTTTCCTTTTAATCAGGGCTGCAGGGCATTCACAGTTCCCTTGACATTGTATGAAATGTATACATGTGCATATAAATATTTATTTCTTAGGAGAAGAATAGCTTTTAAATTGTGACTATAAACTTAAAAATGTGCTTTGTTTCTGTGAAAAACTACTGTTATTTTCAATGATGGGAATTACAACTCTAAAGGTGTTTATTAAACATTTTATTAGCACTGGAGTAAATACAACACATTCTATTTCAGAAAATAATGTTCAGAGGTTAAGGAATCACTGGGAGAAATTATGAAGCCATTGGAGTTTTAATAACCTGATCATATCACAGTAGCTAGGACCCAGACAGAATGTGATGAAATGGGCAGAACAAGGGGAGTGAATCTTGTTTCTTAATGACTTAATTAAATATTATTTATCAACTGTGATGACAAGTATTGACATTGAGCTTTTTTTATATATATATTCAGGTGCTGATGTTATAAAAAATGATGGAATTTACTCGAGGTATTTTTTCTCATTTGCCGTTAATGGCAGATACAGCTTGAAAGTACAGGTCAGTCACTCTCCCAGCACAAGCGCCCCAGCCCAGTCTGTCTCCGGGAGTCACGCTTTGTACATACCAGGTTACATAGCAAATGGTAAGGTCATTATTACTATTATTTCAGTAACATCATTCAATGTGTATATGTGTGTGTGTGTATATGTACATATATATATATACACATATATATGTATCTGATGAGTGTGTATGAGAAAGAGAAAAAGAGAAGTGAGAGGGAAAGATGGGAATTCAAAACACCTTAAGTCAACGCGTAATTGGTTGACTATCTCTTTAATCCTCAGTGATTTTTGGCAATAATAACAGGAAGATAATAGATCATCCTCACAAATTCCTTCCACCTTCCTTTTAATCATTATTTTTACCTCTTATGATTGTTTCATTAGAATTACTAACAGATAGAAAATTTTCATTCTCAGGTCCAGTTCTTGTATTTCTTCTATAGAGGTTTAAGTAAGAGAAAGGGTCAAAAATCTGATCATAGTTAAAAAAAAAAGAAAGAAAGCAGCGCAAACTATCTACACAAGAAATTACTTTCTGAATTAATATGACTTTCGATGTTACAGACAGCTGAGTGATTCCTGAAGCTGTTCTGTCTTTTCAATATAAAATGCCAAATGAAAGACAGACATCTTTTTAAAACACAACTATTATAATTCCTGATGAGAAGCCATGATGAAAATATAACAAACT
This sequence comes from Scalopus aquaticus, assembly GCA_004024925.1. Taxonomy (NCBI): domain Eukaryota; kingdom Metazoa; phylum Chordata; class Mammalia; order Eulipotyphla; family Talpidae; genus Scalopus; species Scalopus aquaticus. Next base: position 22,413 of record PVIJ01017412.1, on the reverse strand, counting down.
GAATTATGCTATAATGTTTTCAAAATTGTGGATTCTTTATGAATATGTTTCATGTATTTTAGCATCTATGACTAAATTAACCACAACTAATGATTCTATATTTTGTTCTATATGTACTTTTCAGTAGAAAACAACCAAAATGCTACAGTGAATTTGATTCTCCTGTCATTCTGAATTGCTCAGAATATAATTTACTCTGATCTGTTTTTTCAGTAAATTTGGATTACTGAAAAACCACTGTAAACCTACTTGCAAGATAACATGATTTTATTGCAGAGATTTGATTTTGTATCTCAATATAATACTTCATTTCTAAGTAAATATCCTCTCATTTATACATCAAACATTTTTAAGGGTCTGCTAAGTAACAGGCTTAGTCCTAGGAACTTGGGAAAGAGGTAGAGTAAGATCTGATTCCTATCAAGAATCTTGGAGGCTACTGATTAGTCTATTATCTTTTTAAAACCCATGAATTTAAAGAGTAAAAATATTAGCATCCAGTGTACAATGAGATTAGAGAAGTAATATTCAACTGGGATTTTCACCTGTGTCATAGCATAGAAAGAAAAAGGTTCCACTAGACAAGCCTATAATATATAATATTCACTTCATGAGCTCCTTTTCAGGTGATGACATTGAAAAAAAAGGGAATTGCACTATTTTCACACCACCAAATCTCCAGACCCAGCAACGTCTGCAAAGCCTTCCTCTCTTTCCCAAACCCATTCTCCTCACGGGCTCTTCTCTGTGTCCCACTGAGCCTGCCCATCCAGGAACCGTGATAGCTCTTCCTTGCTTGTTCTCACTCTACTGGTGTTATGAGCAGTGGTTAAGCGTGGTTTATTACTCCCCATATTAAAGAATTATTGTATATAATGGTTCTTCTTTAGCCTCTGTTTTCCAGTTCTTTGAAATTAACCTGAATTTGTTGATTATACTTTGTTGCTTCCAATTTACTGCTGCAATATGATTTCCACCAAGTCACTGTACAGGAAGTGCTCTGAGCACAGTGCAGTTATATACAGAGGACACATTTCTGCCCTCATTTACCTAACCCTAGCAGTACCTCACACAGTCAGCTGGTTTTTTTTCATGTCCTCGTTTCTATCATCCTGTAATTACTCTGGAATTATTATGTCAGGCTCTTTTTCCAGATCTTCCTTTCTACATGACTTCTAAGTGTTGAAAGTTTCAAAGCTCAATCCTAACCTGCTTACTCTGGCATCTGGACCCACCCTGCCTGAGTTTAAAGCTTGGCTCTTCTTTTTAGTAGCTGTGTGACTTTGGGCAAGATTTTTTTTTTTTTCTGTGTGCTTCAGTTTCATCGTCTTGAAAAATGGGTTAGAAATGTATCTTAGGGCCTCCCTGGTGGCGCAGCGGTTAAGCGCTGCGCTGTGGAGCTGTCGGCAGCGTGCAATGAGAGTTCGACCGGCAGTCAGGGAGAATCCCACCTCTCCTGCCTCGCCCGCTGCTCCCCTCAGCAGTGTATTTCTGATCTGCCTGTTCTGCTCCCCACTCTGTCTCTGGTGAACCCTGTCGCCACCCCAAGCCCCAGCTTGTATGTATAAATAAACAAATCTTTAAAAAAAAAAAAAAGAAAGAAATGTATCTTAGCCATAGTGTTGCTAGGTAAATTAAGTAGTTATACCCATAAGGTACTTAGATAAGTGCCTGATACCTGGTGAGCCAGGCAGTCAGTAAGTGCTATTTATAATTATAGTAGAAACTCTTATTCGGTAATTGCACTAATCTATATGACTTTAATATCTATATGCCTGTAACTTCCAAATCCCTAAGTTCAAAATTGTTAAATCTAGCTAAAATCTTTTTAAGCTTAAAATTCATGTCTCATTGGCTCCTTGTCATCTTCAATTAGATGTTTTATAGGAATCATAAACCTTGTAATTTACATTTTTAATCTCTTTCTCTTTAGCCCACTTCTCCAAAGAGGTTCATTTTAGAAACCTGGAAGCCATTTCCTCTTTTTTTTTTTTTTAAAGATTTATTTTTTATTTATACATACAAGCTGGGGTGCAAGCCAGAGGCGTGGGGCGGCGAGAGGGTTCACCAGAGACAGAGTGGGGAGCAGAACAGGCAGATCAGAAATACACTGCTGAGGGGAGCAGTGGGCGAGGCAGGAGAGGTCTGCCGCACCATGTGGGATTCTCCCCGGCCGGGCGTCGAACTCGCGTCGCCGCTGCCGACAGCTCCACAGCGCAGCGCTCAACCGCTGTGCCACCAGGGAGGCCCTCCTTTTTTTTTTTTTTAAATCAACTTTCTCATTTTATATTGAAATCCATTACCTTTTACTAATTTTATCTCCAAAGAAAATCAGCTTTTGCTGATTTTATCTCAAAAATATATTTCAGCCTGCCTACCTCTGGCTTCTCCACTGCTCCAGTGGACTCCAGTCCAAGCTGCTGTCTTCTCCTGTTTGGACTATTGTGATGTTTGTCTTACTGGCCTTATCGCTTTCCATGCAAGGACAGATCCTCCACCGAGAGCAGCCACGGTGACCTGTTAAAGAGCAAATGTGATTGTGTCACTATGCAGCTTCTACTGTAGTGCCAACTAGTAAACTCTGAAACTACTACAATGGTCCACATGGTCTTGGACAAACTCCTCTCTCCTGTCTCCTGTCACACCACTCTCCGTGCTTTAATTAACTTTTACAACTTATCACGCTCTTTCGAACCTCAGGGTTTTTACATAACCTGTTCCCTGTGCTTGGAATACTCTTACTTCTATACTTTGGTTGACTCCTACTCACCCTTTAGGAAACCTTGAAATGTGAGTCTCTGGATGCTACTCTAAATTATGTCCCTGTGGGTTTTTTTCATAGCACCCTATCTTTTTTTCCTTTTTACATATCACAATTACATATCACAATTTGTAAATATTTTTATTAGTAAAACTATCAATTTCATAAGAGATATTGTTTTGCTGGTGATTATTGGCATTGCATATGCCCTCAAAATACTTAGAGAGTGAATGGATGGATGGGTGAAAGAATGGATTGCTGAATAAAGCAACTCATAGTAAAGACAAAAAAAATGTTTTAAAAGCTTTTAAAACCCATTGTCCACATGGGCTCTTCTCTGGGTCCCCTTGAGCCTGCCCATCCAGGGACCGTGATAGCTCTCCCTTGCTTGTTCTCACTCTACTGGTCTTATGAGCAGTGGTTAAGTGTGGTTTAATGCCTCTCAATAATCTGTTAAAAACAAGCTAGTTGGGAGATTGTAATTTGGTATTTTGACTCTTCTTTTCTTTGGTGTCCAGGTAATATTCAAATGAATGCCCCAAGAAAATCAGTAGGCCTGAGTGAGGAGGAGCAAAAGTGGGGCTTTAGCCGAATAAGCTCAGGCGGCTCTTTTTCCATGCTGGAAGTTCCAGCTGGCCCCTATCCTGACATGTTTCCACCATGCAAAATTATTGACCTGGAAGCTGTGAAAACGGAAGAGGAGGTGACTTTATCTTGGACGGCACCTGGAGAAGACTTTGATCAGGGCCAGGGTAGGTGTCTTGGTTTTCATGACCTATTTTTCTGCAAGGTAGCATTTCTAATAACTATGTTAGAGGTCAGTTGGCTGAAATAGCCTTAGGGGCTTAGAACTGATAAAGCTGCAGAGGGTTGTCATGAAAGGCTTTGAGATGTTGATAAGGTCCTATATCCTGGAGTCTGGGAACAAGAGCATGTCAGCTCCCACAGAACCAAAGAGGCCTTGGCAGACTGACCCTAATCACACAGAAGCCTTGATTGAAAACATAAATACTATGTGTAGCAATCTAGCAGAAATCCTGTTAGTTCTCCATTACAGAGCATAGTCAGCTGAGGTGATTGATTTTCCAAAGATTGGATAATGAATATTTATTCAAAGAATTACAGGCTTGTTTTAGAGGATAATTCCCATAAATCGTGCAAACCTTGGTACATTTTCCTCTCCCACTACTGATCATCATTTTTGTTAGGGAAACTGGAGCCAGTTTTCTTTTTTGGACTTTTTGCTCTTGTGTGTGGGGTTGTTGAGGAAGTTTCTTTTTTGATGTTCTCTTTTCTAAGGCCTATATCAGTTTTCAGTTTTCTACCATCAACTCTTGATCCACATAGCAACTCAGCATAACTTTTGTGAAAGGATAACTTTCCCAATATCTTTGCTATCACCAAAACATAGTTATCATTATGCATGTACACATTAAATAGTTAATTTCCTGATGCCCATGATTGAAATTCCTGTAAGAATCAACCTTCTTTATTGAGAACTGATTTTGTTATTATCAGTCAATAATAGTGAACACCTTGGGATTTTGCCAGTTTTGTGTCAAATTTATATCCTCTTTCTTTGGCTTATAGTTTTCTGTCTTATCACTATACTTACCAGAAGGCATCTAATTTATAAATAATTCTGTACTGCTGAGACACATTATAGTTTTGTATTCAAATTCTTCAACCACCATTTCTTTTTTCTATAGATCTGAATTTTGATGTAGCATCATTTCCCATGTAGTTCAGGTCTTTGAGGGAAATTCTCTCAGCATCCATTTATATGAAAAAGTTTTCAACTTAACTTTTAAAAGACATTTTTACTGTATATAAAATTTTAGGGCAATAGATTTTTCTTTCAAGGTAATTTCATTGTCTTCTGGCCCCGATATTTTTTTCTGGTGAGAAGTCAGCTATCATTCTTTTGTTGTTTTCCTAAGTATAAAGTATCTTTTTTTCCTCTGGCAATTTAAACTGTTTTCCTTTATTTTTGAAGTTCAACTGATTGACATGCATATTTCACTATATTTACTTGATATGTATTCTGTTTGGGGATTGCTGAGTTTCCTGAATAGGTGGAATGTTCTTTTTGCTCAAATTTGGAATATTTTCAGTTGCTAGATCTTTAAAACATTTCTGTTCTATCTTTTGTATTCTTTCCTTACTGGATAATATTTACATTATATGTATTATATATGTTCACTATATTCATATATATTGTATTAGATTACTTTCACATACACTAAGTGACTAAGAATCACTGAGATTCAGTTCAGTTTCTCTTTTATTTCTGAATGCCTTAGCTTGGGTGATTTTCATGGACCTGTCTCTGAGTTTACTGAACCTTTATTCTGTTGTGTATAATCTACTGTTAATTCTCTCAAATACAGTTTTTTCATTGTAATTTTTTAATCCCAGGATTTTAATTTGCTTATTTTTCTCAAGTTTCCAAATTTCTCCTAAAATTTCTGATTTTTTCATTAACTATATTTATTTTTTCCTGTAGTTCTTTAATATGCTCATCATGGCTATTTTAAAGTTCTGTCAATTTCAAATCTCAGTCATCTATGACTTATTTTATTTCCTGATATTTTTCTTGACCATACGTAATGTTTCCTGTTTCTTTGCATGGCTAGCATTTTTAAATTACATATTTACGTGATAGCAATTTACATACTCTGGAATATTTTATATATTCCTGTGGTGTTTTGAAATTTTTTTTAGTTTTCCTTAGATGACCTTGACTGTGAGGAGTCGGGATTATGTCTATTGCAGTTTTGTTTTTGAATGAAGGGCATATCCCTTAATTCCAGGACCCAATCTTTATTTATAAAGCATGCCTTTTCTAGTTTTTTTTTAAAATCAAGGTATTTATAATCTCCTCTAACTTGGCAAGAATCACACTCCAAACTCAACTACTCCCCCATAGCATAAAACTTCACTCAGCTTTCCAGCCTTTTAGCTGTTCATTTCTCCTGAACACACCCATGTATAATTAGAGGTCTTTCAGTGATTTGAAAGGAAGCTAATTCACAGAATTTGGACTGGTCCTTTTATGGCACCATCAATATTCAGCCATTTTGGCAGCCTTACTCATAGTCCACTGACTTCTCAGACCCAGAAAACAGCTTTCAGTTCCAGCTACCTTTACTGCAGTGGGAAGTGCCTTCACAGAGAAAAGCTATATAACATTAATCATCCTAGTCTGGTTACCTTCCCTAGTTTCTGACTATTTTTGTTTGAGTCCTGCACTTCAATATTTTTTTTTTCTTCATTATCTACTGGAGAGTTAGTCTAATAGGAGGCATTCGGTTGTTATAGATGTAAACTTAATCTTTGAAGCTTAGTGACAAAGTTAAGTACTTAAATTTTGCTTAGGGAGAATTTTCCCCAAGTGGAAGATTTTCATTTCATTTCCCATGTAGAAGATTTCATTTATGAAATATTTGTTTATGGCTTCCAAAATGTGAGTCTTACTTAGAAGACTACCAAAATTATGCTGGAATTATTTCATTGTTTCCTACTAAATAGTTACTATTTTCATTTTTTATTACTTACCATTTTTATTACTTATTCTTTTCAAACTTTTTGATCACTTTGAAGTCTATCTTGATAAAAAAGGTCTGTGGTATGGATCCAATTTTATTTTTTTTCCAGATTTTTACCCAATTTTCACAAAAACTCATCAAAACATATTTATTTCACCCATTAATTTGAATTCTACCTCTATCATGTATTAAATTCTTGAATGTTTGTTTCTATATTTAGATATTGGTTCATTTGTCAGTACTGTATTGGAGCATTAGAGTGTTTTTATATCTGATGAGATTAGTCCTACCATATTGCTGTTTTTTAGACTTACATGGCCACTATTATTTATCTCCCATTTAAACTTTACAACAAGCTTGTTATTAGAAACTAGAAGCACTTGCAGTAGAATCGTAAAATTTACTTAAGGAAATACAACTTAGGGGGAAATAACATCTTTATTATGTTGAGTATTGCTATTCAAAAACCATAATAATCGTCTTGTGCAGGTTTTAATATGTGTTCTTATGTGGTATCTTAAAGTTTTTTCATTTGTGTAGTTCTTGTTATGCTTATTTCTGGACATTTTGACTTTTTTGTTAGCATTCTCATTAGCAATTTCTAATAAACTAGAAAACTGTCTCATTTGACTTTTATCTTTTATTTTCAGCTAACACTTATGAAATAAGAATGAGTAAAAGCCTACAGAATATTCAAGAAAACTTTAACAATGCCATTTTAGTGAATACATTGAAGCTGAATCCCCAGCAAGCTGGAACCAAGGAGATATATACATTTTTACCAAAGCTTTTCATAAATAGTTCTGAATACCAACCTAATGGAGAGACACAAGAAAGCCACAGAATTTATGTGGCAATACAAGCAACAGACAGGAATTCCTTAAAGTCTGCTGTATCTAATATTGCCCAGGTTTCTCTGTTTATTCCCTTAAATTCTGGTCTTGAGCTTGCCAGAGATGGCCTTATATTGAAAGGAGTTTTGACAGCTATGGGTTTGATAGGAATCGTTTGCTTCACTATAATTGTAATACATTGTATTTTGAATGGGAAATGGAGAGTAGACAAGAAGGAGAATGGGTCAAAATTACTATGAACAAGTGTACAGATTACCTTCCTTCTTAAATATGAATCATGGCCTTTGCACTTTACAAAAATATACCAATAAAGTCAAATCAACATCAAAACTATTAAAAATGCTTTGAGTCTTATAAATGGTAAATAGACAAAAAATTACTTTGTAATATTCATTTGGGGGCAGAAACTAGAAAACCTTTAAGCTTTAAACTAATAAATTATTCTCCAAAGAAATGTCTTTAAATGCAAAGGTAAGAACAAAATTGAATCAACGTCTGAAGAAAAGTTGTTTTATTACAGAGAAAAAGTAGTCCCAAGTACAGAAAAGCAGGTTAGGTCTGAATGATATAGTATAACTGTCTAAATGAAGCAATTGTTTAGTTATTTTGATTAATTTTTCATTTTCCCTTATCTTTTCAAAACACATTGCTTATTTATGACTAAAGATCAAGCTGTATTTATATTTGAATCCCCTATTGTAAAGTTCTTTGCATCCTGACATTTGGCTAACTATATATATACTGCAGAACAAATCTACTGCTAATGCTCAAAGAAACTGATGTTCACTGAAAGAGTTAACCTTAAATTGTGGGGTATTATCCTTGTGCCCTGATACCAATTTTGTGAGAAGTCTATTGAATTTATTGTTTTTTTTAAGTTTCTAATCTCATCAAAGCAATTCTCCAAGATATTTCTTGGCATTATTCAATGAAAATGATTATAACTTTCATACAGTTTTAAGGAACGAAAGACAGCTCTGAGATTACTTTGATACATGATTAGCCTATACAGTTTTATTCAATTTCAACTACAGAAGAGGCAAAGGGGAAAGACTGACCTTTGGAATGATTAAATGATTGTATTATTTGTTTAAATAGGACTTTAGGAATCCTACATCCATCAAGGGTTATTTATCTACAGGGATGGGAGGTGGAGGCAAATAGGAGGGACACAAGTCACAAGGAAATAAGAATTTCACTGGTCAACATTGAGATCTTTGCTGCCTTAAAAGGCCCTAATTTGTAGTACGTTGGTGTGCTGAAGATGAATATAACCCTGAAAATTTTTAATTAGCTCTCATTTTGAAGATATTTCATATAATTCATTTTACATGTTTCACCATGTAAATTTATCCAGTAGGACTCCAACAACATCCTAAATCAGACTAGAATGATGTAATATTGCATCACATTGCATAATACCATCATGCACACATCATCCAGAGTTGACGGCATCATTTTCAGATGCAATGCAATGCTACTGCCAGGCAGCTGCTGAAGTAAGCTGACGTCAGCAGTGCACTAGATAAAGCCCTGTCGGAAAGGTTGAGCATTGAAAATATTTCAGACTTTGTGTGAGACAGTTTAATTACTGTTACATAGAACTGTTATTATTTTATCCATTTCGGCACAATACAGAACAGTAATGCCTGGAAAGTGCGTTAATAGCGTGGACAATTGCTGCTCTATTTGTGGGGAAGTGACATTTGCCAAGCAGAAAAAATGTATCACTTCTCAAGTGAAGAAGGCATATCATCTTTACTTCGGATGCAAGGTTGGTGACCAAGATAAGCCTTGGGCCCCACATACATGCTGTGCTACATGTACAACACAGCTTTCACAGTGGTTAAATGGCAAACGACCATCAATGCCGTTTGCAGTCCCCATGGTATGGAGAGAGCCAAGCAACCACATAAAAGATTTACTTCTGCTTGGTTCCTCCTCTTTCTGGCAGAATAATGAAGCAAAAGAAGTCAAGAATAGTCTACCCAAACATTCCGTCTGCATTGAGACCAGCTCCACAAGGTGAGGGACTTCCTATTCCAGAACCTCCAGCAGAATATTCTCTTGATTCATCTGATGAGGACAGGGTGAGCCAACCTGTTCTTCTCCTGTTCCATCAGCATGCAGTGATCCAGATTTTCACTGTGGTGCATCATCAACCCCACACAGACTAACACGGGAAGAACTAAATGACCTGGTTCGTGATTTGGACTTATCCAGGAACAAGGCAGACAAACTAGGTTTGATGAAGAATTCTGTGAAAGCCATGGACCGGACCTCGCCAGCTTTCCAATACATGCATGAAAAATTTCCTGGACTCAGCGAAGCAAAGATTAAAGAGGGAGTTTTTGTGGGTCCTCAGATCCGAGAGCTCTTCAAAGATGACTGGTTCAAAAACTTGCTTCAGGGTGATGCCAAACAAGCATGGAATGCTTTTTGCCTAGTGTCTACAAACTTTCTTGGGAATGTTAGGACAGAAAACTACAAGGAACTAGTAGAAGACATGCTGATGCAGTATCAGAAACTTGGCTGCAATATGTCTCTAAAGATACACTTTCTTCATTCCCAGCTGGATTTCTTCCCTGAAAACTGTGGTATGGCTAGTGATGAACATGGCGAACATTTTCATCAAGATATAGCATCAATGGAACAAAGATACCAGGGAAAATGGCCCACTACAATGCTGGCTGACTAGTGCTGGGCACTCCCCAGAGATGCTCCTGAACAGCTGTGCAAGAGACAAGTGAAGAAATCTAAGAAGTAGTCTATAACTTGATTTTTTACAGGTATTAACCATAGGCCTACTACTATTGGCATGCATTTCATGATGTAAACATCAATTTATTGCAGATTACAAAAAAACTAGAGCCAAAATTTGACTGTCATATTCGTGTTGAGCACATACAAATTGATAGGAAAGGACTAATTTTATTTTAGTGATATAACTTTTGTAAAAATTTGTTGACCAATATTACTTTTCATCTAGTTTTACTTCTCTTATTTTTTAAATATTATCGAACATTAGAATAATTTGCCTAAAACTTAAAACATTATTGGATAAATACAGTAATGTGGAATATATTTATTTTATAACTGGGACCAATCAAAATGAAAAATTAGATTAAGTTTTGGAGAGTTATGGGGAACTGGGAGAGGAATAAAGGCAGACAAAGAGCATAAAGTATTCAATAAGAGACTCAGAGCAATGCTGGGGAGAAAAACCACCAGCAAATATCACACCAAACCTGCTTCCTTGCAGTTGAAACTACATCCTAGGTCTGGCCTATTACTTTCTATGTCTTGTAGTACTTAAATTTAAACAAATGGGAGCTTCAAGTCTGCATGTGACAGTTAGTCTTTCTTTCCTCTGTTGTCATTATGTCTGATAGCCTGTGATTTGCTTCTCTATAGTGTTAAGAGGCTTGTAAAATACTGAGATGGGTGTGTGGGTTTTAAGTATTCAAATGCTTTTCTCTTTTTACAGACAGGAAAATGTAGTTTTAAGTGAGTAATCTAAACCACTGTGCTGGTTAATGGCAAAGTTATATGAAAGTAGAACCTGGTTCTCACACTGTTCCTTCACTCCTATCTATTTAAGAAAGTGTGAGAAGATGCTGGGAATTATACCTAGCAATACTTAACTCTTTCAAGATCAGTTATAGCAGAAGATCAGGTCTAGTTTTAAGGAACTAGATTGCTATTGTTTCTGTTTCCATCTTGTGGGTACAGGAATGAACAATTGGACTTAAATTCCAAAATGAATAACTAGAAGAGGCAAAGCTAAGATAAATATGTTAAAGTGACACTTGAAATATATTATCACAGGGTAGAAAGGGTGATGTCAGTAAGTGGATAGGGTAAACAATGTTAAGTAGTTGTGAGAGAGTAAAGCAGTAGACATCAAGAAAAATGTGGTAAATGTGGGAAGATACTGATTTAAGAGATTCCAGCAATCATGGGTAGGCCAGAGTCACTCTAAAGGAGGTTGATACAAATCCAAAACAAATGGTAAAGAACAGAAACACATAAGAGTTGGGTCAATGAGAATAAGGAATTGTGAAGCATTGGTCATGGGTAGATTGCCACGTGATTAGTGAGATCATTCAATATTTGATCTGAGATTGCAAGAGGGAAAATATGAGCCACAAAGTATAGTGAATGAAGGTGAGATGAGCAAAAAGTGTTATTATGATCTTAAAGTGTAAGATTGTTGCTATGGAGTAAATGAAAATTTTTTTTCTGGAAATTGAAGAGACTAACCCCTTAATTTATGCCCTACCTTCTAAGGGATAGTGAAAGAAGGTTAAATCTCAATGTGAGAGAGATAAAAGCAAGAGATAGAAGATTTTCAGGGAATGAGTTGATACAGTCAATGCAATGAACAGATTGTTGTTACGTATGCAGTGTTTACTGCTCCAAAAGAACCTTTATACCTGCATGTTAGTATCAGAAAGTCCACCCTCCAAAATAGTTTTGTTTGCTCTGGATTTTGCCTTCTGATATAAATGAATTACTGTTAGAAGAGTTGATCCTAAATATGTCATTCACTGAACTCAAAATGACAAATCCAATTGCACTAATAGCAGAATTGCTCTTAGTGAACTAATCCTCTTGTTAATAACCATTTTAACTCTGAAAAAATGTAAAATACAACTTTTTGAAGACTCTGGACACCAGTAAATGCAGGTAGAGAGTGGAAGCGATATAGCCGAGAAAAAAAGGATAGAAACTAGGCGAGAGTTATACTGAATTAGCTTTTCCTCCAGAAGGCATTCTAGTTTCCTCAGAATATCTGGATAGAGTTCAAGAAGAAAGCAGCAGTCTTACTGGGTTGACAAGGCAGAAACAAGCGTACTGGGTTGTCAAAGCAATTAGAAATTGAGGAAGGAAATTTCAGAAAGGAAGCAAACACAAGAGGAAAGTCCTAAATCTGGATCCTCTCAATCTTTGAGTGAGTCCTCAACTGCAAAGGAATTGGATGGAAAACAAGAATTTGGAGGCTAAAAAATGTGAACAGAGATTTTAGCAACTGCCTCATTGTAAGGTGGGAAAGTTTAAGGTTCACTTCCACCCAAGTTAGAGAGACTTGGTAAGCACAGAATGTTTCCACTGAAACTCCAAAGGGCGACATTAGAGGTAAGGGCTACATCTTCAAACAAAGAGTATCCCCTATAGCCAAGGGAAAAACTGAAATAGATCTGCTCTGACAAATCCTAAAATCAAGTCTCCATGGAAGCAATTGACTATTGCTAAAACATAACTCAAGAGGAGATAGCATAGTACAAAGACTCAATAACAGATCATCTAGCATTAAATTAAAAACTAGTGAAAATATCAGTAAGCAGGAAACGTATCCCATAATAAGAAAAAAAGTGTCAATTGAAGGCCCCCAAATAATCTATATTTGGAATTAGCAGACAATGAGTTTATTAAAAAAGTTATAATTATGATAAGAAATTATAGGAAAACATAGGTATAAGTAATAGAGGAGAAAATTCAGGAAAGATGTGGAAGAAACAAATAAGAATCTTAAAATTGAAAAATACAATGTATAAAAAAATTTTCTAATGAATTTTTAAAAGACTGATATTGCAGAAGAAATATTCAGAAGACTTAAAGGCAGGAAAGAAAGCATTCAAACTGAAGCATTTCACTTACCAAAACAAACAAACAGAAATCCAGAATGATCATTATTAAGCAATATAACATATATAAAATAAACCCCAGAAGTGGAAGGAAAATAACCAAAGGAATATTGACTGAAAATTGTTCAAATTTCATTTAAACTATCAACCCACAGGTCTACACTGTTTAGTTAAGATAAACAAATTACAGTATGTGATTTCAATGGAATATACTCAGCCATTACAAAGATAAAAGATGGCCTTTTACAACAACATGGATTGAATTTGAAATGATTATGATAGATGAAACAGGTCAGAGAGTGAAAGAAAATTACCAGATGGTTTCTTTCATATGTGGAATATAAATGGCCAAAGCAAATAAACTAACAAATGATAACAAAAATAACTCTAAGACTGTGAAAATACGGTTTTTCCAGAGGTGGAGGGAAAGGAGAAATGGTTCAATAGATAGAGGAAGTCAATTTAACAGTGTGATGACACTAAAACTTTGGTGGTGGGTGAAGTATATACATACATGGAGGTAAGAAATTGTATTCCCCAAATTATATAGTTTTGTAAATGAAAGGTATCCCAATAAAATTTAAGAAAACAAAATTCTCAATAAATTTTAAATAGGATCCATACTAAGAAAATAACATCTCGGTATATCATATCTTGTGATCACTAACTACTCATAAGAAACAAGGTCAGAAGACAAAAGTATGGTGACTTAAGAGAGCTAATAGGAAAATCTGTCAAAACAGAATTCTATATTGAGCAAAAATATCTTTCTAAATAAAAGCTGTAATAATTTTCACTAGCAAGAAATACAAGAGGAATTTCTTGATGAGCATGCAATCACTTTGGAGCCAGCAATTGCATTTCACAAGAGATGAAACGTTCACCAAAAGACTTGTTCAAGAATCTTTTTTTTTTAAGATTTATTTTTTTATGTATACAAGAGCTGGGCATAGGCCAGAGTGTGGGGTGGTGAGAGGATTCACCAGAGACAGAGAGGGGAGCGGAACAGGTGGACCTACTGAAGTATACTGCTGAGGGGAGCAGTGGGCGAGGCAGGAGAGGTCTGCTGCGCCATGTGGAATCTCCCTGGCTGGGGATTGAACTCATGTTGCAATGGCTGCAGATAGCTTCATAGTGCTGAGACTTAACCCATTGCGCCACCAAGGAGACCCTGTTCAAGAATGTTTATAACCACCTTATTCATAATAGCTCCAAACTGGCAACAAATTTTTACTAATAGAATGGATAAAACAAATACTGCTATTTGTCTGAATTCAAATGAATATCACACAGCAACAAAAAGAAATAAACAACTGATAACATCCAACAGCATACATATATCTCAAAAGCATTATGTTGAGTTAAAGAAGGCAGACTCAAGAGAACACACACTGTATGACTCCATTTATAAGAAGTTCAACAATAATTTTCTCTGGATATAGAAAACATAACAATGGTAGTCTCAGAGCAAAAGTGTGAGAGTTGACTGGAAGGGGTCCATGGGAATTTTCTGGATCAATGAAAATTTATATGAATAGATTGAGGAGGTATTTACATGGATGTAGAAATATATCAAAACTTACATACATTTTCTGGACATTTTACCAAATATAAGTTATACCTCAAAGGAAACAATATGAATTAATTTATTATATCTTTACTTGTAAGCAAGTTTTATAGCAATGGTTCTTAACTATGGGCTATTTTACATCCCTAGGGGACACTGGTTATGCCTGCAGACATTACTGATTATCACAGTTATAGGAATTATCTGGTGAGTGAACCCCAGAGATGCTACTAAACATCCTACAATGCATAGGACATCCCCCAAAACAAAGAATTACTCTGCTAAGGATATAAATAGCACCAATAGTGAGAAATTTTCCCTTATAGGAAGGAAGAGAAAAAGGTCATGCATAAGAATATTTGATACATAAATATAAGAAAAAGTGACCTTAGGCATAAAAATGGCACAAAATTGTCAAGTTGAGAAGGCAAGAATGAAGAGAAAAAAATGTTTTAATAAAAATGGAGATCGTCTATGTTAGAATATAAAGTACATAAGACTGGTAGAAAATCCAATTAAGGAACAAATAATAAAGAAAAATGGATATAAAGTTGTTAAGTTCTATGTGAGGATTTATGAAAAAAAATACAGGGCAGCAGGGAATAGAAGCTGAGGAGAAATCAGATGAGTAGTGATCTCTGGAAAAACGAGAATCTGATTTATTGTGCATCATAGGAAGTTAATAAAACAGACATCAAGGCATAAGGAGAACAAATAAAATAGGAGTGTTAAGGGCACAGATTGGGTGATGATAAAGAAGCATTTGAGGACACAGAAATACATGCTTATATTAATGGAAGCAATTAGAGTTTGTATCCAAAGATCAAAAGGAACACTTTCCTCTATAACTGCCTTTTGCACTTACATTATCTAATTCTTATCAGCAAGATGAGTCCTTGGATGGGTGGGGAGTAACCCAGATGGTGCCCAATTTTATTTCCCACTCCCTCTCAACTATAGGC
The DNA here is from genome assembly GCA_004024925.1 of Scalopus aquaticus. Taxonomy (NCBI): domain Eukaryota; kingdom Metazoa; phylum Chordata; class Mammalia; order Eulipotyphla; family Talpidae; genus Scalopus; species Scalopus aquaticus. The sequence goes on along the minus strand of PVIJ01017412.1, from coordinate 7,073 downwards.
TGCTAAGTCTTATCAAAAAACTGCTTTCTAAGAATAACTGCCTTAAGGGCACAAGAAGGAAGCTATCCAGTATAGCAGGATATTTGCTTTCTATTCCCTTAGCTCTGTTAAGCAAAAGCAATATAAATTAACAAACATACAAAAGGAATACTTGTAAAATTGTCATGACCTTGCTTTACACCAATAAAGGAAAGAAGATTCAAGAGCACAAAGAAGATAAAGGAAATAGAAGAGAGTGGAATGGAAGAGAAAAAGATAAGAAAATAAGAGTAGAGAAGACATGACTGACATTCTTATGTTCACATATTAGAAGGTGAAGGTCTTCTGTTCAATATTTGAATTTTAAAATTATTTTTAAAATTTTAAGTACAAAAATCTTACACACTATTATAAAAGGTACAAATATTTAAGTAAGATGTGATAAATAAAATAGAGGTTAAATAAATAGCCTTATTTATTCTTTTATCAGTAAAATTTTGGGTAATTTAATTTCTTACTGTTATAAAATAGGTTTTGATGGACAACTTATATTGCACTTGTACATATAATATTTTGCACCTGTGTGAGTCTGTCCCTTTACATGCAATCCTGTGCATCTCTGTGAGTACATTAGTATGGCAAATTTCTACGAGTGGGATTACTATGTTAAAAGAAGTTTCAAGGAATATTTCATTCTAACACTCTTAAATATATATGCAAATAAATCATGCAAATAATAAAGCTGTAAATATGTAAAACAAAAGTTGACAGAAATAGACAAAATTACAATCATAATTGGAGATTTTAAAAAACTTCTGTCAGTAATTAAAAGAACATGCAGGCAAGAAATCAGTACAAGACATGAATAGCATTATTTACCAGATTAGCGCTCTCTCTCTCTCTCTCTGTCTTTCTCTCTCTCTCTCTCTCTCTCACACACACATACACACACACACACACACACACAATCACCATACTCCAGACTACATTTTACTGAAATGTATAGAGAATCTTTTACCAAATAGTCCATAGTAAAGAAAATATAAACACATTTCAAAGGATTTAAATCTAGGAATATGCCTTTTGCTTATTGTCAAACTAAATTATAAATCAATAATACATTGGGCCTCCCTGGTGGCACAGTGGTTAAGCGCTGCGCTGTGGAGCTGTCGGCAGCGGTAACGCGAGTTCGATGCCCAGCCAGGGAGATTCCCACATGGTGCGGCAGACCTCTCCTGCCTCACCCGCTGCTCCCCTCAGCAGTGTATTTCTGTCCATCTGCCTGTTCTGCTCCCCACTTTGTCTCTGGTGAACACTCTCACCACTCCACGCCTCTGGCCTGTACCCCAGCTTGTATGCATAACTAAATCTTTAAAAAAAATCAATAATACATTAAGGAGAGAATTAAAAAATATTTATCAACTATGCAACACAATTCTATATATTCCTTATGTAACACGTATTAAAAAGAACAAAATATATGGCATTGAATGATAATTGAAATATGGCATATCAAGGACTCCATTCACAAAATGGCAGCACATGGAGGTTTTCATAAATTTCTCCCCTAAGTACAACTAGAAAAAACTAACTATTGGAAATTGCACCAATTCCCTGATGGCACTGGGGGAGGGGGAATGACCTATAGGTCTTTTACTCAAGGTTGTGGCTTATTGTGGTAGCAGAATAGGAAGGGGGAATTCCAGCCAAGATGGTGGCCATTCCAATGACCTGAACAGTATGTTACTAGAATAAAAACAGACACACAGAACAATGGAATAGAATTGAGAACCCAGAAATAAACCCATGTCTATAGAGACAGTTAATCTACAACAAAAGAAATGAAAGCCTTTCCAACAAATGGTGCTGGGAAAACTGGACAGTCACAGGCAAAAGAATGAAACTAGACCACTATCTCATATATTACACAAATAAGAACTTACAGTGGTCTAAGAACTCGGGTGTAAGAGGTGAAAGCATAAGATACATAGAAGAAAATACAGGCAAAACACCACAACGTTGGCTTTGGTGATGTATTTGTGGATTCATCTCCAACAGCAAGAGAAACAAAAGAGAATATAAACAAATGATGTGATAGCAGGCTAAAAGCTTTTGGAGAGAAAAAGAAATTATCATTAAAACAAAAAGACACCCTACTGAATGAGAGAAAAATATTTTCACATCATATATCTGATAAGGAAATGATATCTCACATCAACAAAGAACTCATACAAGCAACAAAAAGAAACCGAATAACCCAACCAAAACATGACCAGAAGAACTAAATAGACATTTCTCCAAAGATGACACATGCATGAGCAATAGGCACATGAAAAACTGCCCATCAGCATGTATTGTCAGATAAATGCAAATCAAAATTCACAATGAGATACCATCTCACACCTGTGAGAATGGCCCATTTCAAAAAGACTAGAAATAACAATTATTGGGGAAGATGTGGAGAAAAAGAAACACTCATTCACTGTTGGTAGGAACATACACTGGTCCAGTCCTTAAGGAAAACAATATGGAAATTTCTCAAAATATTAAAAATTGAACTACCCATCAATTCAACTCTTGTATCTACCCAAAGAATGCAAAAACACTAATTCAAAGGGATATAGATATCCCTATGTTCTTTGCAGCACTATTTATAAAAAACAAGTTAAGGAAACAACCCAGGTGCCCAAGTTCAGATGAGTGGATTAAGATCATGTGATTACACACACACACACACACACACACACACACACACACACACACACACACCACTGAAAGGAATACTATTCAGATATACAGAGAAACAAAATAAATGCTAGGAAAAACCAAACCAATAACAAACCCTAGAAATCTGTCTATAGAATTAAAGCTAAGGGGGGGGACAGAGGGAGGGAGAGAGAGGGGAGGGAGGGGGTCGAGAGCAAAATGTGGAGAGCAATGCACTATAGCAGAGGTCTCTGGATGCCTTGGTGGCGGGTGTGGTATGGTGACATACATCTGAGTAGGTGTATGTTATATGCCTCTGAATCACATACAATGTTGTAAACCAATGTTACCTAAATAATTAAGAAATAAAATAAAACAACTATTAATAGACCTAATGCAAGTCATTGACTGCACACAATAATAGTTTGGGATATCAACATCCCAATTCCTCAAGGAATCATTCAGACAGAAACCCAAAGTAGTGACCTTAAATGAAGTAATCAGTTGAACTTAATAGACATATACAAAGCTTCCCATCCCACAAGAAAGAAATACATGATTTTTTTTTCAAGTGCACTTGGAACATTGTCAAGTTTAGAAAATATACTCAGACATCAAACAAACTTCAAAAATATATGGAAATTCAAATTATTTCAAGCATCTTCTGATCACAGTGATATAAAGCTAAAAATCAACAACAAAAAGTAAGATGGAAAAACCTAAACATGTGGAGACTAAACTGGATAACTTTCGTATCAATGAAGAAATCAAAGAAGAAATAAAAAATTATCTGGAAACCAACAACAGTGATGAGACAAGCTATCATATCCCATGAATTCAGCAAAATTGGTACTAAAAGGGATGGACATAGTGATACAGGTCCACATTAATAAACAGGAAAAGTCTCAAATAAATAATCTAACTTTACATCTAAAGGAAACAGGAAAAAATAAACCACCAAAGAAGTGGAAGAGCGGAAATAATAAAATTTGAGTAGAAATTTAAAAAAAGAAACCAAGAAGACAATACAAAATATCAAATGTAAGAGGCAAAATTAGAACACATAATGCCAGAATACAACGAATTGTAAGAGACTACTATGCAAACCAGTTGGTTAACCTAGAAGAAATGGACAAATTTTTAGAATCATATAACCTTCAAAGACTGAATCAGGATGGAATAGACAGCTTGAATGGAAATATCACAGGCATAGAAAGAGTAATCAAAAATCTCCCTCCCACCCCCAAAACAAAAGCCCAGGACCAGATGACTCCACTAGTGAAATCTACCAGACTTTCAAAGGGGATCTAATACTTGGCCTTCTCAAACTCTTCAAAAATATTGAAGAAAAGAGAAATTTTCCAACATATTTCAGAAAGCCAGTATTGCTCTTCCCAAAACTAGACAAGAATAACACACAAAAAAGAAATCTCTGATAAACATGGATATGAAAATCCTCATCATAGTATTGGCAAGTCAAATCCAGCAATATAGTAAGAGAATTATACATCACGACCATTTGGGAGTCATCCCAGGGGTGCAAGGATGGTTTAACATACATAAGTCAATCAATGACATTTAGCACATCATTAAAAACAATAAAAAGCACACATTCATGTCAAGAGATGCTAAAAACCATCAACAAGATTCAGTACACGCTTATGAAAAAAAATCTCACTACAGATATGGAATAAAAGGAATATATCTCAACATAATAAAGGCCATAAATGGTGAACTCACAGCTAACATAATATTCAATAGTGAAAAACTAAAAACATTTCCTCTAAAATCAGGACAAAAATAAGGTTGGTCACTATTACCATTACTGTTCAATGTAGTATTGGAAGTCTTTTCTAAAGAATTAGGGAAGGAAAAGACAGGAAAATCATCTGCATTGGAAAAGAAGAAGTAAAACTATCACTATTTCCAGATGGCATGATAATATACATAGAAAATACAAAAAACTATTAGAAATAATCAAAGAATTTAGAAAAGAAACAGGAGACAAATACATCAAAATCTGTTGTACTTTTGTGTGCGAACAAAGAATCAGAAGAGAAAGAAGAAAATAAGCTCATTGGCAATAACAGAAAAAGAGTTGGAAAATCTGGGAATAAACTTAACAAAGAAGATAAAGGGCCTAAACACTGAAAATTTAAAGAAGATGAAGGACCTAAACACTGAAAACTATAAGACACTGTCAAAAGATATAAAAGTAGACACAAGGAAATGTAGAGATAACCTATGTTCATGGATTGGAAAATAAACATTGTTAAAATGGCTGTATTATCTAAAGCAATTTACAGACTCAATACCTATTACATTTCCCATGATATCTTTCAAGGAAATAGAATAAACAATTCTAAAATTTGTATGGATCCACAAAAGGCACTGAATAACCCAAGTAATCATGAGAGTAAATAAGAACCATGGAGGCATCATGCTCCCTGACTTCAAAATATACTACAAAGCAATAGTAATCAAAAAAATATATTGGAACAAAAACAGAAACACAGACCAATGGAGATAAATAAAGAGCTCAGAAATTAGCCTGCACAAATATGGACAATTAAGTCCATGACAAAGAAATCAAGTCCATAGAGTGGAAAAGAAAGTCTTTCCAACAAATAGTGTTGAGAAACTTGGACAGCATGTGCGAAACAAGGAAAGAAAGAAGGGAAGGAAGGAAGGGACGGGAGGAAGGGAAGGGAAGGGTAAGGAAGGGAAGGGAAGGGAAGGGAAGAAATGAGGGAGGGAGGGATGGAGGAAGGGAGGGAGGGATGGAGGGAGGGAGGAGTAAATGGATCATTATTCAGCTTCATACACAAACAATAATTCAAAATGGATTAAAGACTTTGACATAAGAATTTAAGCCATTAAATACTGGATAAAACATAGATGATATATCATGGACTTCAAACTTGGATGTATTTGTCCAAATGACAAGAGAACTAAAAACAAAAATAAACAAATGGGACAACATTTAAAAAAAAAAAAGCTTTTGTAACATGAAGCAAAAAGCAAAAAGGCAGCTTAGAGACAGCAAGAAAATATTAATAAGTAAGTTAATTTCCAAAGTACATAAACAACTCACATAAATCAACCCAACCAAAAAAAAGTGGTCAAAAGATTTAGATGCTTGTTGAAAGATGACATAAAGATGACTCACTGGTACATGAAAAAAATACTCAACATCACTTATTATAAGCGAAATGCAAAGCAAAGCCACAATGAAATATCACCTCATCCCTGTGAGAATGGTCTATATAAAAAAGACTGGAAATAACAATGGTGTGGCAAAGGTGCAGAGAAAAAAAACATTTGTTCATTGTTGGTGGGTATACAAATTGGGTACAACCTATATGGAAAACAGTAGTGATATTCCTCAAGAAAATAAAAATGGAAATACCATGTTATCCAGCATTACACTTTTAGATATTTACATTAAAAATGTGAAAACATTAACTTGAAAAAGTTTATGAATGCCTATGTTCATAGCTGAATTATTCACAATCGCCACCAAGACATGGAACCAACCTAAATGCCCATTGATAGATGACCGGCTAAACAAATTGTGGTATATATGCTCAATGGAATACTGCTCAGCTATTAAAAAAGATGAAATAGTGCCTTTCGGTACAAAATGGATGGATTGTGAGGTGTTTATGTTAAGTGAAACAAAAAGAAAGTGAAAGACAATGGCCAGATTTCACTCACTTGTGGAATGCAAATAACTACAAAGAAAAAAACAATTTGACAAAACACAACAAAAACGATTCTTAGAGTCTATAATTTATAGTGGTTATCAGAGGGATGGGGGGTAAAAACAGGGATAGGAGAGATAACATGACCACATATTAGCCTCGTTTGGTGAAGGGCGAATGAAGCACATGTACATGTTGAGGTCTGAAGTTTTATACAGTTATGTAAAATTATAGTTAAGTCAATAAATAGAAAGTCAATAAAATTTGAAAAAAAATATGATATATCACAGTTTATATTATGCAGCTAAAACAATAGTCACATGGAAATTAAAAGAAGAAACACCAAAACTCATTTTATTGGGGAAGATAGCCCTGATGCTAATATCAGGGAATGACATTAGAAGAAAGGAAAAGTGCAAACTAATCTTTCTCATGAATAAAGAAGCAAAAGTCCTAATTAAGGGCCTCCCTGGTGGCAGAGCGGTTAAGTGCTGCACTGTGGAGCTGTTAGCAGTGGTGACACGAGTTCAACACCCCGCTGGAGAGATTCCCACATGGCGTGGCAGACCTCTCCTGCCACTCCCGCTGCTCCCCTCAGCAGTGTGTTTCAGTGGATCTGCCTGTTCTGCTCCTCACTCTGTCTCTGGTAAACCTTCTCGCTGCCCCACACCTCTGATCTGTACC
>PVIJ01017411.1:0-29476 GCA_004024925.1 Scalopus aquaticus | reverse complement strand
CTATTCAGAATGGAAAGAAGATAAACACATGCAATTTGCATCGACATATATGAAATTAGAGGGGATCATACTCAGTGAAATAAGACAGAAAGAAAGAGAAAAATATCGAATGGTTTCACTTATAACAGGACTATAGGGAGGCCAGGTGGGAGAGAGACAATCAGTGGTGGGGGAGGGGGGGGAGGAAGGAGCCGGAGGGAGGGAAGGGAAAGGGCACAAAATGGAATAGAAAAGAACACAAGGGACCATGGAGATGGATCACGGGTGAATTGGTGGTGGGCTACCCTAGGGGAATACAAAATGTAAAAGACATAAATAACAATAAAAATATATATTAAAAAAAAAAAAAAAAAAAAAAGAAAGTAGGACAGCGATTTTGTTTGGAAATTCTTAAAGGCAACTGAGGACATTTTATGAGACACTGATAACATAATTATGTTGATGGAATCTTTGGAGTAGGCTAAATTTTAGTACAGTTGTTGCTGAGACTATAATTTGGACAGTGAACTAGAGAGGCTACAGACATCTAAGTTACCACATTTACAGAGCATTTATAAATATTGGTGTGGGTTTTTAACTGCAATGATAATAGCCTCTTCCCAATTGAGTATAATCTAAACCTAAATTTCCAAGGCTTGCCTAGGATTTCTTATCTGATTTCTCTGTTCTTTTGAATCCCCAAGTTCTGCTTGATTTTTTTCTTTTTGCTTCCATGTTAACTTGCATGATTTATTGATCAATTTCAAGACATCAAGCTTATATACTAATGCAAATAGTGCTTTCCGTGATTGTTTAAACTTAATTCATCAATATAGGAATTCTCTGTCTTGCAACTTGCGTATCATACAAATCTCTTAAATTGCATTTCATTTGCATAAGTCCTGTTTTTATCACTAATCTTGAAGATTAAATATATGGTGAAAAGACTAGGGAATTCACTTTTCATGGTTATTAAGAGAATATTCTCCTATCTCCATGAAGTAGGAGGGTTCCTTGTTTTCTTTTCATGGTTTATTTCTAGTTTGATGCCTTTATGATCAGAGAAGATAGTTGGTATGATTTTGATCTTAATGTGTATGTTGATGTTTGTCTTGTGTCCCAATATGTGATCAGAATGATCCATGTGCACTTGAGAAAAATGTGTACTCTGGTTGTTTTGGGTGTACTGTCCTATAGATGTCTGTTAAGCCCATGATGTCTAGGTCCTGATTTAGGGCTCTAGTGTCCTTGTTTATTTTTTGTCTTGTTGATCTGCCCATTGGTCAGAGTGTGGTGTTGAAGTCTCCTACTACATATGTATTTTCTCTAATCTCTGTTTTCAGAGATTATAATAATTGTCTGATATATTTTGATGCTCCTTCATTTGGTAAGTAAGGAGAAAATGCAAATGGTCAACAGATACATAAAAAAATGTTCAATATCCCTTATAATCAGGGAAATGCAAATCAAAACTACAATGAGATACCATCTTACACCAGTGAGAATGGCAGATATTAAAAAAGCTGACAACAACAAATGTTGGTGAGGATTTGGGGAAAAGGAACTCTCCTACATTGCAGGTGGGAATGCAAATTGATCCAACCACTGTGTAAAGCTGTGTGGAGGTTCCTCAAATTATTAAAAATGGAGCTACCATATGACCTAGCAATTTTCCTCCTGGGAATCTACCCAGAGGACACAAAAACATTAATTCAAAAGGATACCTGCACCCCATGTTTATCGCAGCACTATTTGCAATAGCTAAGATATGGAAACAACCCAAATGTCCCAAAATAGATGACTGGATCAAGATGTGGTATATATATCCAAATGAATACTACTCAGCGAAAAAAAAAAAAAAAAAAAAAAAAAAAAAAAAAAAAAAAAAAAAAAAAAAAAAAAAAAAAAAAAAAAAAAAAAAAAAAAAAAAAAAAAAAAAAAAAAAAAAAAAAAAAAAAAAAAAAAAAAGATAAAATCATGCCATTTGCAGCAACATAGGTGGAGCTGGAAGATTATGCTCAGTGAAATTAGCCAGAAGGAAAAAGGAAAATATTGGATGGTTTCACTTATAGGAGTAATATAGGGGAAACAAATAAGGGATCAGGAAAAAATAATAATAAATAAATAAAAATTAGCAGGCAACAATAAATCAGACACATTCTATGGTGATGGTTCACAGGTGAATTGGTGGTGGGAATTTTATGGGGAATACACCTGAGAGGAGAAAGCAAACATTATACAAAAATGAACAATGATGTAAAATATATATACACAAAATATGAATAAATATTAATATATATTATGGTACATTTGAAAAAAAAAGAGAAAATATTCTCCTAGATTCTCTACCGTCAATTGAGAAAAGATAACCAGACAGGTTATATATTGACTGAAAATACCTAGTCTATTTTTCAGAAGTTTTATCATTGTAAATTTAGTTCTGTATCCTACAAACACCTCTTTCTCCTCCTCCACACCCTCACGTTGCATGAGAGTTATTTGGTCAATTAAAAGAAGAGGGTACAATTTAATTATTTCAACCTACTTACGTGCATATTATACTACAAATGTTTATGGAAAATAAAGGAACAATTACAGGTATTAGTGAACTTCACACTGTCGTCTAAGCTAACAGTTTTTCTAGAATAGAAATGGGTGTCATTTGTTTACTAAGTTGATTTGCATGTCCTCTAGGTAAATTTGGTAGGAAAAGAGTCTAAAATGAATAAAAATAATTATTTCCCACTAACTTTGATTACATAAATTTTGATTATTGAACTGGTTTATCGGCAAGTATAGTTTGGTTATCACTTTTTTGCCCTATCTTGAAAACTGGATCACATAAATCATGAAGGTCTCAGATTGATTTTGCAGGTATTATATTGTTTTAAACAAAAAAAGAAAAGTGCACAGAATAATTGAGTGTCTTGTTATATAGGTATAGCTCCAGGCCAAAGCCCGAGGCATTTCTTTCATTCTATATTCTTGTTCTAGAATATATCTATGGCTTTTCTGGGGACATTTTTCAGGTTTCTAAATTCATAGTATATTCATGATAGTCTTCTTTACCTTAACATTTTATATTCTGAGAATTTGTGTTTAAGCAACCTCCTGTCTTTCCAAAAAATTAGAATGCATTAAACTTCACTATTTCCCTTTTACAAAGAGTCCTTCAAGATTTAAGATTGTTACTCAGTGAAGTCAAGTGGTAAATCTGTCTTCATGTGTGGTATGTTCAGGCCCTGACGGGGACTCTTTGGGTTGGCATGATTAGAAAAGGCGCTTCAACCGCAATCTATTTAGTATTATTGCCTTTGTTTTCAATGACCTATGAAATTTCTTTTGGTATATTACAACTTTTCTTCCAAATTTTTCTTCCCCTGTCACATAAAGAAAGGTCTCTTACATCGCTCTTTCCACTGGGGTCAGATCACGATGTGCAGCTTCACTTAACAAATGCCAAATAACACGTGTCTGACATCTATCCTGAAACATGATGCAGCCAGTTTGAAAACCATCTAACAGAGGCAGGACAGAAATAGAACATATTTTCTTGTCACATTAATCTTAAACAATGTGCTTTGTTAGAAAGACAGAAAAAATCCTTTAAAATTTTTTGTGTTTAATTTGTCATAACTATTTTTTTAAAGATTTATTTTATTTATACATACAAGCTGGGGTACAGGCCAGAGGCGTGGGGTGGCGAGAGGGCTCACCAGAGACAGAGCGGGGAGCAGAACAGGCAGATCAGAAGTACACTGCTGAGGGGAGCAGCGGGCAAGGCAGGAGAGGTCTGCTGTGCCATGTGGGATTCTCCCCGGCTGGGCATCGAACTCGCGTCGCAGCTGCCGACAGCTCCACAGCGCAGCACTCAACTGCTGCGCCACCAGGGAGGCCCATCATAACTATTGATTTAATTATAACTTTCTAATTGCCTTTTGAAAAATAGTTCTATCAAAACACTTTCGAAGAGTAATTTTTATAATTTCATTTTATGGGATTTGGGGGTCATTTTTCAAGATGAACAGAACACATTTAATTATTTTTTAACTTGACTTTTTATTAAAGAAATATTCATTAATTAAGAAGCATTGGTGGAATTTTAAAAAAAGAGGATGACAGAATGTTCAATAGTGCTAAAAAAAGATGTTTCTACTTAAGTTCTCTATATTTTCTTTTTCTAAATCATTCACATAGAGTTCACAATTGGAAAATTCCAGAAGTACTCTTACTTGCTCTTTTTTTGAAAGGGAAAATAGTCTCACTTCTGTGGATATGTCTTGATCTTGCCTTAGGAGAGCAGGCTACGACCAGAAAAATAGTGTCTTTTGAAACCTAAAGCAGAGATCCTAATGCCAAACTGGCAAAATTAAAGAAGCATACTTCCAAATATAGTATTTGCTTTCTGACTGTACTGAATTCACACTCTGCTATTTATGTTTCCATTTATAGTACACATTTTTTAACTAGGCTATGAATTGAGGTTGTCAGAACAGGCGCATAATGGGACTATATCAATAGGAATGAACTGCACCTTGGTCAATCTCCCAGGCTACCAATGCAAATTCCATATATGGAACTTTACCCACTACAGATTTTGCACAACAGGACTGAAATCTGGGCTACTATCTTTCATTCCCAGTAACAACAAGACTTCAGGCCTGAAGGGCAGAGAACCACCAGAAGAATGCATTAAACATGGTGCATCAATATAGAGATAATTCTTCAATACAAAATCATTCATGAAGAATATAAATGCTGCAGAAATTTATAAGTTCCAAGAATATTTTGGTTATATACTGTGTATATTAAACTGCACTATAGCCTATTATTTTATACAGTGAATGTTCAACTAGATTTACCTATACAATTATCAATTTCAGTGTTCGTCATCTCTTACTGCAGGCTTATGCTTCTTTCTGAGGTCATTAAACTCTAAATTTCATTAAATATTTCTGGTCATTCCATTTAGAGGCTGAGCAACAGTGGATAAGATATTTAATTTATTAAGACATTACCAAATGGGGAGTAATTTGTATGAGATTTAAATAATTAAATGGTCAGTATGAGACAATGCATATAGAGTTCATACCTGACACATAATGACTGAAATTGTAATTTATTTCACTTTACTGTTGTTATTATTTTAGAATTACTATATCCCTTTTGCTTATGTATCACTTACCATTCAAGTGAAAACCATAGATAAACCCCCCATTTAAAATTGTGTTTCTTGATATTTCATTCATATTTCCATTTCAAAAATTAAATTATTTTCAGGACATTTTGAGACCATTTAATACTGCAACAATTGATCCATGTCAACTCTTTTAGAAATAATTCTGGGGGATATAAAAACTTGGAAAACTCAAATGGTTAAGTTGAAATACGGGCATCCCATTTTATTTAAAGATAGCTTGAAATTTGTTATAAAATATTTAAACTGTGTGGTCCATGATTTTATGTAACGTCTTAGTGATTCATGATTAGATAAATTTTAGTGATTATATAAGTCTTAGTGATTAGTTACAATGCCCCCTCAAAAAATAATGATATCCTAGCTTATGAAAAATGACTCATTCTCATGATAATATTATGTGTCAATTTGATTAGATTTCTAGGTGTGTTTGTGAGAGAACTTCTGGAAGTTTCTGGTAGACATTAACATAAATTGAATGGGTAGGCTGGAAAAAAGTAGATTGCTCTCCCCAATGTGAGCAGTTTCATCTAGTTCGTAGAAGTATGAATAGAACAAAAAGGTAGAGCAGGGAGAATTCTCTCTCGCTCTCTCTCTTTCGCTCTCTCTCTGTTTGCTTGAACTAGATATTTATCTTCTGTCCTCAAAAGCCTCATTTTCAGGCCTTCAAATTGGGTTTGCATTTAACATCATTTACACTCTAATTCTCAGGCCTTAGAACTACATTATTGGCTTTCTAGTATCTTCACAAGACACAACCAGAGGGAATATTGTAGGAGTGAATTCAGGGTTACTCTCATCTTCTCAAGACACATTTACCACCAACTATGTCCAACCAATCTGTATTCACACAAGAAACTGTTTTCTTTGTGGTCATTGTTCTGTTGGCTAAACCAAAGAAGTTAGTAGTAACAGAGAGTTAAGAAATGATTTGCAGCAAATGATTCACCAATTATACCTAAATAACTATTGATAAAAACTCTCAATGAGACTTTAAAGTTTCTTGGTAAGTGGATATAAGGATGTACTGGGAAGGCAGTACATCCCAATCCCATGGGGACAGAGCCCTTGTACCCTACTTTTCCCTCTCACGCAGATCTTTTTTTAAAAAAAAGATTTATTTATTATTAATACAAGCTGGGGTACAAGCCAGAGGCGTGGAGTGGTGAGAGGGTTCACCAGAGACAGAGTGGGGAGCAGGACAGGCAGATTGATTGAAATACACTGCTGAGGGAAGCAGTGGGCGAGGCAGGAGAGGTCTGCCTTGCCAAGTGGGAATTTTCCCTGCTGAGCATCGAACTCGCGTCGCCGCTGCTGATAGCTCCACAGCATAGCACTTAACCGCTGTGCCACGAGGGAGGCCCTCACACAGATCTTACACTACATGTCTCCTTCCATTTTATTGTTCTTGAGTTGTAACCTTTATAATGAAACTGTAATCATAAATGTTGCACTCATCTGATTTTTCTGAGCTGTTCTAGTGAATTTTCAAAACAAAGTTGTAAGAAGCCCCAAATGTGTAGCAAGTTAGGCAGTGTGTGATTTGAGAAATTTGTAGCTGATGTCTGAAATCAGGACAGTCTTGTAGAACTTGGATCCATAACTTGTAGGCTCTGAACTAAATCCAGGTAGTGTCAGAATTGAATTGACTCACAAAATGCTCAATTGGTGCCATAGCACATATATTAAAAATTGCTAGCATCAGTTTATGTGAAAAGAGTAAATTCCTGATAAAACATTACATCAATTATAATGAACGAAGAACTCCACAAAGGTCACTCATGTTGAGACAATGAGTACTAAAGAAATTTCTAATTGAGAAATTTGAGGGAAAAAATAACACTGAAACATCCTTACAGCAGAGGAGGCTGGTTGGAAGCTGAATATGTACAATTCAACCTGAAATTTCTTGGAAGTCATGGTTTCATTGTAAGGGTTATCCAGGTATTTATTTCACAACCACTTCACATATAGTGTTTATTTTCATGCACAAAATAAAATTTCTCACAAATCGTCAACGAATATGGACCATGTGGGTTGATGTTCCTGGTTTATCCTATAGTTTTTGTCCCTCCCCCATACCACAACCTGAACACATTGACATCTTCTCTAGTCCCTAAATTAATGGGGAATACAGATGGAGGGGGACATGTCTAGATTTGTCAAATGTGATCTTGAAACAGCAATGTGGATAAGGTTCTTCTTAAGTTTTTTTCAAAATGTAGGTGTCTGGGTACGATCCTAGAAATTCTCATTAATAGGGCTGGTAGTGGGTCCCGGGAAACTGCATTTAATCCAGTATTTACAGCATGCCTGACAGAAATAAGTCTTGAAGTAGGCTTTGAGAAAAACTGTGCTAGGTTTTAGTCCAACAAAGTGCATGGCTCTTGGGCTCCTCAGTCCTCCCTTCTATATCATAAAATGAGAGGTTGATTAGGTATATTTGACTATTCTTCCAGCTCTACAATATGTTAATATTATTTAATCTGTCATACCAAAAAGTGAAATAAATCATAGGAAAAGTTATAAGACAAAAAGTCATCCTTCTTGGTCATGGGGTACAGTTATTGAATAATCACTCTCCTTAGTTCATACATCTTTATGTATGAACTTAGCTACTACATCTTTAATAAAGTCCTTTCTCCTTTTAAAAACTGTACTTTATCATAGCAGTGCATTGCATTTTTTACTTTGATTCATTTAAATTAAATCTAAGATTCTGTAAAGATCCAAAAGTATAATTGGTCTCATGTATTTCATTATTGTCATTGTCAGGACTGTAACCTGAAATATTCATCAACATACTTCCTTAAAGAAATATAATTTATTTTTTCTTTGGCAGAAAAACCTATGAAAAATTTAATTGTAATTATGGTTTAAAATTTTTCACTATAGCATTTACATTATTCCCAAGGAATTATTTTTTCCCATCATTCTTAAAATCTCCTAGATCCTGCAATTTCTAGGATAATTTAAAACTTTGGCTGTGGGAAGGGAGGCACATGAGAAACAGGGATTGGAATAGTAGGCAGAGGATGAAGCTTGAAGCTCTAGAAAAATACTTGTCATATTCTCCTATTAAGTGTAGGTATTAACAATACAAAAATGTGTGTTTGGGGAGGGAAGGAAAACAGAAAATGTAGATCTAATTAACAGTTGACAGTGATAGTCTGCACAGAAAAAATATCAATATTATGCAAATGAATCCCTAACCCTGGTCTCCCAGATTTGTAACACATTCAGATCGGAAACAAACAGCACAACCCTCCTTTACCCTGTAGGAAATGTAAAGTATGTGATGAAGAAGGCAGCCAAATGTTTGAGATAAACACCCTCGTATAAACAGAGCATGGAGGGCCAGAAAGGAGCATTATGAAGATTCAGCAAAATTTGAAAATCATGTGCTTGCAATGAAATGGAGTGCTGTGTGATTCCACAGGAGCTGAAAGGAAAGCCCTTTCCTATGTGACAAACATTCAAGAAATTTATTTGCCCCTAAACCAAAGCAAACCCTAGAAATCTGACTGAGGCTACCAGAAGGGCCAGGTAGGGGATGGGCAGAAAAGGAGGTGGGGACCCCAGAGGACTCTGATGCAGGATTATGGGTGCCTTGGTGGTGGGTATGGTGTGACCAGATACATCTGAGATGCTTGGTACTACACCCCTAAAACAGTATTGTAAACAGTTTTGCTCAATGTCACCTGAATAAAAAAAAAAATGATAGAATTTAAAAAGAGGAAAAGAAAAGAAAGCAACAGAGGGTTTCAGGAGCCATGGCTTCAGCCAGTTTCCGCCTTCATCTGTGACATCATGCTAAATCTCTCGTTTTCCTTTTTTCTATGTGTTTGTCATTGTGATAAGGTGATGAGTTGGTAAATAAGAATCATTGATAGTTAAAGCTTGAATTAAAGGAAAAGTACTGAGAAGTTGCATATTCTGCCTATTCAGTGACTGTAAAGAATCTGGGAAGGGGAAGGAAATTCAAAGTCATTTCTGCAGTTCAAAGCCTTGCTATCTTCACACGTGTGAACAGTGAGGGTGGATGCTGCTCCCTTTCCCACGCCCACATTAGTCAGCATTTTCATTTCGTTCTCTATGGGGTGCAGCGTTATCCTTAATGATATATATATTACCATGCCCAGTACTGATTACTATATTAGGTAGGAAACAGATGGCACACTGAAAAGGGTTAAATGGCAGGGCTGTTTACAAAGGTGTGGGCAAAGGTCAGGGAAAGCAGCGTGAATACTACGTGTACCAGAGCCTGCCTGAGGCAGGGGAGTCATCACCACCCCTTGGCCTAAGGACCTACAGGAGAGACAGTTATCAAATCCCAGAGTTCAGCCATAGGCGAGGGCTTGGCAGAAATGGGAGCAGAGGAAAGCAATGGAGTTAGTCCAGGTGGGCATAGAGGGAGTCTGGGCAAATTTTTGTTTTGTCTTGCTGACCTCAGGAATTCTGCTGGTTCTCTTTGCCCTCCATTCCCAATCCAGTAGTCAGACTCACAGGGCCCAGGGCAGAGAGCATGGTGAGAATCTAGAGGGCCAATGGAAACTCTCCTGCTGGCTGAAAAATAGTAAAATGAGACCATTTGTAAGAAAATCAAACAGTTTTTTTTTCAGTGTACAGCTGACATCTGTCCCATCACAGTGTCTATTCCCCTTTGCTGCTTACTTGTAACTCTCTTGCAGCTGCTAGGGAGGAGAGGGTGCAATAAGTGCTGGCTGGATTTATTTATTTATGCATACAAGCTGGGGTACAGACCAAGGTGTGGGGTGGCGAGAGGGCTCATCAGAGACAGAGTGGGGAGCAGAACAGGCAGATCGACAGAAACACACTGCTGAGGGTGAGGCAGGAGAGGTCTGCTGCTCCATGTGGGAATCTCCCCGGCCGGGGCGGCAAACTCGCGTCGCCGCTGCGGACAGCTCCACAGCGCAACACCCAAGCGCTGTGCCACCGGGGCCCGAGTGGTGATGTCTTTATTTTTTTGTTTTGTTTTGTTTTTAATGTACACAATGTTGAGGGTGGGGATAACTGTCTTACAATAATGAGGTGACAAGAATAAAGGATGATTATCCTGATGTTGTCAAGTCATTGATCCATACCAACCCTGCCTACCTCTAGATATTGAAGTGAGAAAAATCATCTGTAACTGTTTTCTAGGTCTTTGTAAATTGGGAACTCAGTGCTTGATCAAACAGGGACTGAGTGGAGGGGGTGGGATGTCGGGATTGCTGCCAGGAGCAACTGGTGGAAGATGCCGTTGATGGACACAAAACACTGTGTAACTAAAGCACATCTGGGGATAAGACTCACAGATATCCATTGGGGTAAGTTGAAGTACAGTATCTGGGAGACAGATATAAGGAAATGCAGAATGAGAAGTTATATTCACTTGTCTAAAAGAAAGGCCTAACAAAAAATAAAACTGAAAAATATGTGAAGATAATTTAAGTCTCAGAAGTAAGATGAGAGTCTTTATTTCATTTAAAGGTGTCAAGGACACCTTTCATTTAAAGGTGCAAACTTCCACAGCTAGAGCTTATATAGAAGAGATGCCCCAAAGGTAAATTTAGTAAAGGATCAAACAGAATTTATGTAAAGAAAGCATTTTAAGAAAGTAACAGGCAATAGTTTATGGGGCCAAGAGAAGTAAAGTAAGGGTTTGGTGACTGATGCGGTTTAGAAGGAAAAAATAATTATTAATAGCTGATCTAGTGTCTTAAGAAAATAATATGCCTGTTATAAACTGGTTCTGAAATGCTACATAATCTTCATTGTATGGCGGTTACTGATCCCGAGCAATTTTAAAATTCACCAGAGCAATTTCCAGTAGATTTCAAGGCCTGGATATAAGTCTCTGTGATTTGAGGCCACATTTTCAGGTCTTTTTTTAAATTTGTTAATTAATTAATTAATTGATTTTTATTAATTTTTAAATTTATATCCTTTTCATTATTGTGTATTCCCATAGGTTTCCCACTACCAATTCACCTGTGAATCACACAATAGTCCCTGTGCTCTTTTCTCCCCTGTTTTGGTCCCTCTTCCTTTCATAATTGGAAGTTTATAACTTTTGACCCCTTCACCCATTTTTCCCACTCCCCACCCACCCTTACCTCTGGCAACCATCTACCTTTCTCTGTATTTATGAAATCCCCCTTTGTGTCTTAAAGATTTCTTATTTAAATGAGATCATATGACATTTTCTTTGTTTGACTTATATACTAAATGTAATACCTCAAAGACATTCCATGTTGTTGCAAATGGCAAGATTTCCTCCTTTATTTTCGTAGCTGGATAATATTCACTGAAGTTGTTTCTATGGCTTGGCTGTTATAAATAATGCTGACAGTGAGCATGGGGGTACAGAGATCTTTTTGAGATATGTTGTCATTTTCTCTGAATAAATTCTCAGAAGTAGAAATGCTGAATCATATGCTAGTGTTATTTTTAAATTTTTGGATTATCCTTCAAATTGTTTTCCATAGTGGCTGTACCAGTTTAATTCTACCAACAGTACACAAGGCTTTCCTTTGCTCTATATCCTCACTAACACGAATTACTTCTTGTCTTCTTGATAACTGCCTTTCTATAAACTGATATCTCATTGTGTTTTTGATTTGTATTTCCCTGATAGTCATACTGAACATGTTTTCATGCATCTGTTGGTCATTAGTATGTCTTAGTTAGAAAAATGTCTAGTCAGATCCTCTGCCCATTTATTAAAATCTAATTTATTTTGCTAAAAAGTTGTATGAATACACACACACACACACACACATATGTATATTTTGGATATTAAGCCTTTATCAGATATATGACTTGCAATTATATTCTCCCATTTACTAACTTGCCTTCTCGTTTTGTGGATGATCCTGCATATCTGTTGTTCTTGTTTTTATAGACCTACTTTTTTTTTTTTTTTTTTTACTTAGGTGCCTTTGTTTCTGGTGTCAAATCCAAAATATCATCACCAAGACCAGTGTATTGAGAAAAAAGGACTGAGGGTGGGGGACTCCAGAGCATTTATCTTAATCTCTGGGAGGGTACTACTGAGGCTTTGCTTCTGTATGTGCTCAGGCCTGCAACCTTATGTGAGATTGAGGTTGTCCTGAAGACAGGTAAGAGGAAATGGTGCTAGATAAAGGCAAAGCAAAGGGATGAGTGGGGTCAAGGGTGGGATTCAAATTACATGGTGGTTGAATGCTAGATTTCCTCTCCTTCACACCTGAGGAATTTACTTGCCAATGTATGTGTGATCACATTAACAAGGTAGTATTAATCAGCTGCTAGTGTACATAATAATAAATGCACTAAGACTGGAAAATGAAGGTTGTGTCTTTGTTAATGACAATTATTAATATTTTCAAGTTTTACATTTATAATGTTATAAACCCTTGTTAAATTTAAGTCACATGACTGAGAAATCATTAATTTTGCATATTTTTCTAGACAAAAATAAATCCTGAGTATTTTCTCCCCAAGACGTAGAAGTTCTCAACTGTTATTTATAGAACTCTTTGAGGCTCTAAGGTGGGCCACTTAAGACTGGAGCTAGTGAAATTGCTCCACACTTAGGTGATCATGGTAAGCCCTGGCTCTTTGAAACAAAAATCACCATAAAAGAAAAAGACACCTAGACATCTACAATCTCAGCTTGCAAAGCCAGCTTCCTATTTACTTTTTTTTTTAACAGCTTGATAAATATCTTTATCTTCTTATTTACTCTTAAGGGTTGTTAAGTGTCTTTGATAAATCCTGTTAGAAAGAAAGGGCCTGTTTATTAGCATATGCAGGAAGTACAATCCAGCATTGTGTGTGAGTCAGAGCTTGTCACTAGAGATGAATTCTCCTCTGAAGAACCACTAATATAGGGCTATGGCAAGGCCTAAGAGTTGTAAAAGGAGAGAGAAAGTAATAGAGGTACTGAAAAGACTTCAGTACAGCCTAATAGGGGAAAGACAATGTCCAATTGATAGAAAGGAAGTTCAGAAAAATTGGGCCCAAAATTTAGTGCTATGAAAAACTAGAATGAATCAGACCAAAGACCAATGTTTACATATATATTTATATAATCTATTCTCTCCCTCCCTCCCTCCCTCTCTCTCCCTCTCTCTCTCTCTCTCTCTCTCAAACAGCATAGTAATGTACAATATGATTATCTAGTCAAGTTATTTTTCATTTTTGATGGAAAAGAAATACTTCATCTGGTTTCTAATTCAGAGGAAAAATTTCAGCATAAAACTACTTAAGTGGTATCTGCTGTCACATCATGGTTACTCACAACGGTATGAGGAAGCTATGAAAAATGTTATAAAAATGCTGTTCTTTAGGTACACCTTCCAACAGCAATTTCTAAGATTGTTAAATTAAAAACAAACAAACAAATAAATGAATAAATTGTCTGGGGATAGGAAAAAAAATGCAGCCCGATCCTTTGACATCCTGTATTACCCCAATATCCAGCCCAGGTTCTCACTGCTTTTCTGGATTTGGGAATAAGGTCCTAAGAGGTTCCCCTGTCTGCAGTCTCTTCTTCCACCAAGTGACCCTAATAACCTTACCCCACTTCATTACAAATTCATTCTCATAAGAGGCCTGGGAGGAAGATCAGGCTGGATTAATATCCCATTTTTAAGGCTAGAGACAGATTGGAGCCAGGGTCAAAAAACATTCAAACCAAGGTCAGAACTCAGATATTCTGACCCACGTCTTGGTCTTTTTTGCTACACCATGGGCTTGAAGTATTCTCCCCCAGACTTTATCATCATGCCATGGTTCGTACTAAAAACTTTCAGTGATTCCTTCCTTGTTTTGAGTCACATTAGCCCTTCTCATTCCGCTACATAAAGCTGTCTACATACAAGCTCAATCTCATTTTTTTTTTTCATGCCTTTCTCTCATTGAACAATCCAGACTAACCCGGGCATCTCTGTTTCTGGATCCTTGTTTGCATTCTTTCCTTTTGTCCAAACATTCTGCTCTCTTCTGCACACCCTTCTTATGTTCTCAAACTGCAGTGTGACTTCTTTGATCACTTCCATTGCACTTAGCATTTCTTTTGGTTTGTTTTTTTTTTCTCTCACCAATGTCTCTCTTCAATTAGAAGTGTTCATGTGTGTGTGTTTATACATGTCACCAGATTATGTTGTAAGAGCACAGATCCTGCTATTTATGTTCCCATAGTTCCTATATGTTATGCCTTGCAGACAGTCTCATCAAATATTTACTGAAATCTAACATTTATTGAACTATTGCCTTATATTATTATTTAGTGTGTCACTCATGCATGACTTTTCTAAATTACAAGCTCTTTGAATACTGTTTTTCAACTTTGCAGGAGTTTTTAAGTATTATAATTGAAATTTGAGTGATACAGTGAGAAATGATGCAGGCAAGGATGACTTTTGTAAAGTTCATATATTCACCAATACTTTGTGTATGTGGCTTATATAATCAGAATTCTTATGTAGTTCCTACTACTGTAGGGTAAGTAATACAGAGAACCATTTATTTTACTTATCTTCATTATGGGAACTCTAACAGATAATAAATATTTTAAATAGAGAGGTAACAAATGATATAGGACTTTTCCAATTTACTAGGAAGACAGATTCTTTATTTTACCAGACAAGATGTAGGATATTATGACTTTTAGAGGTAACATTCTCTAAAGTTGGCACATATTAATCACTGACATATTTTTGAGGGTTTATTATGTGTTAGACATCTCAGAACTTTACAATTATCATACTTAGTTTTTATCACAACTGAAGAAGGAGGCTCTGCTATTTCCACCAGTGTTTACAGGTAAAAAAAAAAAAGAGAGAGAGAGATATTGTTTATGTAACTTGCTCACCACCTGACACAGCTTGGATTTGAGTCCAGCTGCATATGTACCCACTAGCCAATACTACAGAAGGAAGGTTGCTTTCCTTTGGCATTTGTGGGCAAGGCAGCCATCCTCAAAGTTCAGTGCTGCCCCAGGTCAACTCAAAGTGCCACTAGACAGCTGGGAGGCCACATGATGTATCTCTATAACAGGGCTCTCTCTTACCTTCACACTCTCTGCAGAGATTAGTGCATCCAAATGATTGCAAGGAAGCTAAGTGTTCCTGGAGAGAATGGGAATTTGTCGGAAAGTGATTCAATTTTTAGGTGCAGACCCAAGTTGATTAGAGTTAATTCAGCTTAATGAGGTGCTAAGATGTAAACCAGGATATTAATCACACTTGTATCCCCAGCTTTGACTCCCACCCCTTCAGGGAGCTGGAACCTGAGTGCACAGGAAGGAGTGCTCTGTGCTCCAGGAGCTGTTCTGCGAGGCTGCTTCCATCTCTCCTCCCTTTCCCACTGGTGCCTTGCCTCTGCCTTTTTGTTCTGTTTGGCCCCAAACCAAGTGTAAGCTAGAGTAAAAATAGTGCCCAGAAGCATCATAAGGTGAAATTATATAACTTTTATTTCAAATCCTATTAACTAATGTCGAGTAATTATAGGTCATATCAATTTTGTTCCTGTTATTAATTTTTAGGGTCATTTTGGTTATACATAGGGCTAGATGATATTAAAATATACATGATGTGAAAAAAATACATGATGTGTATATTCTCTAGATGGCTTATATAATGGTGTTTATAACATGGCTGATACAAAGGCTGGGAAATAGGTATCGTGTAGCTATATAGATAATCTTAACTGATAATTCAAGTCCAATGTACAATGTTAGAATCTCAACTGTTCAATTTACTAGCTCACTGTTAACTTTTTAAAGAATTTAAGTTCTAAAATGAGAATAAAAGAAAAATTATTCTTTTATTAAGTTAGAAATTTTTTCTTTCCTGGGTATTGAATTTCCTGGCTGCTAGAAAATTTGGTTTGAGAAAATTCAGGAGCTCTGACCTTGAAATCAAAATCCTGACTTTCCAGGGAGAGGCCCAGATGTCAACAGAAAAGATAGCCATCCGGCAGCAACCCTCCCATGTCTTCTATGACAAATTTCCTAGCTTCAATGGAAATCTACATGACAGATTGTTGGTGCCAAAGGCCAACAAACTCCATCTATGTGAAGCATGAGTCTTTTGAAAAACAGGTAAATCCAATTAATGAAGAAAACACACAAGGAGGAAAACAAAGGGCTTTTATTCATTCTATTTATTATAGTAATGCAACTAGAATGCAAGAATCAGACAGCCTGTATTTAGCCATGTGAGCCACATACATACAGGGAAGTCTCAAAACTTGGCTCTTCATTCATTGACCTCCCTGACCAATTATATCCCTCTTTCAAGTCAATAGATTTTTTTTTCCTTTCTAAGCCCATAGAAACACAATCCAAAATGACAGGAACATAATTCTAATTTATTTCCATTTCATATTTTTATATCTGTAATTATGTTAGTGCTAAATTGGATGAAAATGTCAATCTACCAATTTGCTTCTTCCTTTGTAACCTTTTACATACAAAGTTTATCATTCTGACAAATAAAAGGCCTCTCCAACCTTGACACCTAAGAAGAAATGCAAATTGTAATTTTTCAAATTAGGAAACAACTATCAATCATGTTATTTAAAAACTAATGAGAGTTCCAATGAAGCTTGAATTCTTTAGCTGTTTCAAGTTTATAAGATCAAAATATGACTTAATTTTATATTAAAAGAGCTAAATTATATTTAGCTTGGTAGATATTATAATTATTAATTGAAGACCTGAATAAGCTGCAGATTACATGTTAGGAAAAGTATTTTGAACCATTTACTTGGTTTCTAATAGGTAATTCATAGAAAAGAATTTTAACTTAATTTCAATGAAATAGAAGCTAGCATTTTCCAAGATACTTTACTTACTCTATCTTCCTCCCTTCCCAGAAGCTACCCCATTTCTTATTTATAAGTGACATTTCATTTCACAAATTATTACATTAACACTGGCCTTTAAAATATGTAAACTGGCTTTCCTGGCCCTTAGATGTCTTAGAAGAATCTATCTTCTGAAATCTCAAGCCCAGCTAAAGCAAATCTCAGAAGAGAAAAGCTCACTCCTCTTCTCCTGAACTTGACTGTGGGTTGGGGCTCCCAGTGATTTTCTGTGACTTCCTTTCCATCACAGGCTTTTCCTTTGCTTTCCTTGCTCTTGTGCTCAGCTGAGGATTTGGGTGTTTCTGGTATGGGACAACCTGATTGGAATTAACACCAACCTCTCTAAGATTACCATCTCCCCCAAATTTCCTATAGGAAGATTCTTATTGTACAAGTATTAAAACCAACATACAGAGACATTATTTGAACCAAGATAGTAACAGAGGCAAGACTAGAAGGCACACATTCAGGCTTACCCTGACGGTCTTAGTTTTCCATTTTTTCAAGTTTGTTTCTGCTGTTTTTTATATTTTATATAAAACATTGTCATCAGATAGATTTTTAAAATGATGCTCCACCTGGTATAAGTGATGTTGACAGCTGCACCCGTGGTAGATTTTAAGGGACCGTCCTCATCTGTCAGCCAGGCTTTCTTCCTGTCCAACATAGTATCTTTAGATTAGGTTCTGTTTTCAGAATGTCTATGTTCAAATGCAAACAAGCTTCCCTGGTAGGATAACAAATTATTCCTTTTTAAATTTAGCATATGTCATTTAATCACACTGTCATAGAAAAAAAAACAGAGTTTAAATCATATCTTCTTAACTCAGATTCATGGATCTAAAATAGGAGTCGGTGAGACAGATGTGTGCATGTTTTTAGGTCTGAAAATATCTACCTTGAGAGAAACTATATTCACTCTTTTGAGTTTATCTGCACTTTTCTGAGGAGATGTTCTATCATTTCCATAGGGTTCCCAAAGAGGTGTATGATCCTCTAAAATATAACACTATAATCATATGTACTTGCTATATGCACTGGATCTAAGAACAGATCTCATCTAGGACTTCTTGAAATCAGGGGACCCTTGAAACCCACCTCTTCCTCTTTCCCAACACTCACCAGTACTATCGGCCTTGACTCCACTCAAATAATCTTATTATCCCCTTTATTCCTATATATGTTATCACCACGACCTCCACTGCCAGGCCACTCTTCATCTCCCATATTATAACCCCCATAAGTTTCTTTATGAGTTTTATTATATTTATCTCTCACCCTTCCTGAATCTTGATCCCATTCACTGTTCTTGCTGAAATCATGGTCCATCACCAGCAAAATGCTCTATATCCACCATCCATGTTCTAATATTCTAAATGCTTTCTCTCGACACTCCCCGGATTATCCTGCTTTCCTATAGCCCCTCAAGTGATGGCTGTTGTGCTTCCACTGTCTTCACGCCTTACATGAGGGAGGGAGAAATTAGAATTCCCTGTTTCTCCTTATCACTGTGTTCCATCTATTTCCCGTCCCTTTTCCAACTGAAAACCTGTCTGGTATTCCACCATGAGATTGCATCCCACTTTGCTTTTCATTATTGATGTGCTCTATCTACTCCCAGGCCACTCCAGCTCTTTCCAATAATTTCAGCTCTATTACTATTTTCTTCATTCTGGGAGGATTCACTATACACATAGATGATCTTATCAATCCCAAAATGATCTTCTACTTCAGTAAGTTATTCCCATGGTCATACTCTCCAGGCTTTTTCAAAAAGAGCTCCTCATTTGATCCACAGAATGATATAAATTTAGAGTGAATATTTTCTCAAATCTCTCAAGGATGATAAATAACCAATGTCATTCTAGAGTCATAGGAATGGAGTTAATTCATTACCTGTATTATACACCTTAGGCATTAAAGCTTAATTCGATCAGGAAACTGTGGTTGAGAAAATCTTTGCCAATGACTGCAATTTTCCTTAACCTTAATTTCGAGTATTCTCTGACTACAACATCCCATCTTGGCAGCATATTGCCACTAATAGCCCATCTTCCTTTCTCAGTATCTTTAACTTCTTGACAATGTCAAAGTCCTTTATGCCATACGAAAGCAACAGATTTGCAGGTTCTGGGAAGTAGAAGGTGAGCATCTTTGGGGACCATTCTCCTCTCTACAATACACGTTCATTTCAACAACCACTATTAAGATTATAGATGACCTTATTTTCTTTCATTCTGGCTCAGGAAATGTCTTTTTGTCCCTCTTTTGATGATGCTCTATGCCTAGTAATGGATCTATTAACTCACAGAAGGTCATAAAATAGTGATTTTCAATTTTGTAAAATTTCATTTTAATAGAACTCTATAAAGAGATACTTCTCTTTATCTATCATTTGGTTACTCATTAGAAAGGAAAAATAAATGTTTTCATCCCTTTATTTACCAGTTTTCAAGAAAATGAATCCGTCATCATTCCTTGGAGGTTACCATTTTTGGGGGCAGGGTATATCACTATGAAGTTATGAATTTGTTATTTTTATTTATTTATTTTTTATTTTCTTATATTGTTGTTCATGTTTGTGCAGTGATTGTACAGTCATGAATTTCAATATATTTACAGTACTTATTTGTTCCAATTACTATCTTTTTGAAACACAAATCATCTCCTATTTATTCAGGATTAAGCTTATTCAAGTTAACACATTTAGACAAACAGCAGTAGTTTTTGATCTTCACTATGCTGTTGCTTATGTAAAGGTGTTTTAAGGTCATTCTCCCGATCAACCATTTTCCAAAAGGTCTTAGTTTCTTTTAGTGAGAAAGTATTTTAGGACCATAATCTGTGCACTAAGAAATGTCTGTTACTATAGGATGTGTCACTTTTCTATGCTTTTTATAGTGGCTAGAATTATAAAAGAGGCAAATTTTAAAAGACAACATATTCTATATGTGTATTCAGACATTTTCAGTTAAAATTTAAGGCTATAGATTTCTTTTTTGATTGTGGCAACATCACTGTGTGTGATTCAGAAATTTTACTCTAAATTACAGAGAATTCTGTTTCTCAAGGATGAGGGAATGATAGAGTTAAAATATCCTTTAAGTTTGCATTTGCTTTATTCCACATTAGCAATATAGCAATTCAGTTTAGCAATATGAATAGCACCGCCATCAATAAAATTACTGAAAACAGTTAACTCTTTTACATTTGTTCTTCTAATTGTTCCCTCCTTGTATTTTTATAACTATAGTGTAGATGTTGCAGTGACCAATACTCTCTTTGCCTCAATCCTCATTTAGTTTTAATTTTCAGGTAGTCATATATTTTTGATTATCACCAGTTTTTGTGTTGATAGTTCAAGTTCTTTTCATTGTCTTGAGTTTGTTCACCAGAAGATTCTTCAGAAAGATCTCATAAAATAGTATTCTACAGGTTTACAGAACACTGTTCAGTTTAAACTTTTAAGTCCACTCAGCTGGATGTAAAACATTTGGTCACAATTTCTTTCTTTCAGTGTGTTAAAAATGTTGCTCAATCTTCTTCTGCTATAAAGCGTCAATGCTTAAGTTTCATTGATAACCCAAGTTCCCTTTTAAGTCACATGCTCTGGCTAGATAACCAAAGGGTGTTATTTTTTTTTTTTCATCATTAAAGCCTTGCAATTTTACTAGAATCTGAATTATTAAAGGTCATTCTGGATTGATGTCATTGGGTACTTTATGTGCTCTTTCCATATGGATTTTTAATTTTTAATTTTAGCTTTCTTGAATTTTAGCTTTTAGTATTCATTATATTTCCTTGTTTTAGTTCTCTTTCTCAAGCATTTCTATTATCTATATTTTGCATTTTCTTATCATCAATATTTGTCACTTTCTCTTGAAATCTCATTATCTCTTCATTTCTTTTTAAACTTTGAAATACCTGCTTTCCACCTTCTGTTTCCCTTCAAGCATTTATTACACCATTTCCTCTTGTACTTTTTCTAATAGCCTGATATGAGTATTAATGTAATAGTCCTAATTTGTTTTTAATTTTTAAGTCTCTACTGAGTCTTGTCACTCATTTCAGATTTTTCATAATTTTTGTGTTCATGCTTCTTTCATGTCTATGTAAGTTATTTAACGTCATTTAACTCCTTTTCACTCAGTAGGTGCAAATTTTATCTGTTTAGTCAGCATGTCTTTCTGGCTTGTTTGTGCACATGCCGTTTTGCTTATTCTTTTCTCATAAAAGCTTTACTTGGGATTTGATTGTGATTGCTTTCTCTTGCTCACTTTTGTGAATTAAGTTTTTGAACTTTTAGAAGGATCTGTGGAACAAAAATAGCTTTAAAAAACTTTTTATGATACCCTCATTCCTTTTTTGGGAGAGGGTCACACAGTATTAAAAAAAAAAAAAGGCAAGCTTTCTTTCTGATATTCCCTGCTTTTGGGCTTTGTTTTGTTTTGTGTTTTAATTTTTTTACATTGTTGTTCTTTATTTATATAGTAATTGGTTTCTCCCCTCAGGCGTAGGTGCCATAGGCCCCATGATCCATAACGATAGTTTCTTTCGCTCTTCTCTCCCTCTTTTTGACACCCCCCCCCCTTCCTTGCTGTATGCTTCAGCTCTTTGGTCAGCTTGCTAGTTTTGTCTTTTTCTTGACCGTTTTTTCAGTTTCTCTATATTTGGCATATAAATAAAGTCAACCGATATTTATCCTTTTCCTTCTGGCTTAATTTGGTTAGCATACTCCCTCCTAGCTCCAGCCATGTTGCTGCAAAAGGCCTCAAGTTTGCCTTTCTGATTGCTGAGTGATACCCCCTGGCTCTTCTATAATTACCCAGCTCTTTTCTTTCTTACTTTGCTCAATTTTAATTTCAGTTTAACAGTTTTTCCTCAGTAAGTGGGCGTATCATAAAAGGCAGTGCTGGGGTCTGTCTGGGCAGACAGGAAGGGGCACTGACTGCTTATACCTAATGTATAAGCACAAACTGTCCCAGGTTCAGATGTTCTCAAATTAGTAGGCAATGTGCTCCTGTGAACACTTGTTGAATATTTTGGGGTTCTATCCTCAAATCTATTGGATGCTTCCCTTTGCTTCCTCCTGTATGAATCCTGTTGTCATGCAGCTCTTTGTGCAGTGGCTTTGGTGATTCACCCCCATCTGTCGGCATTGAGATCACAGAGATAGCATGTCGATCAGATCTGTTGTATATTTTGTCATGGGATTTTTGTTTAGCTGTTGAACTTCCTTGTCTGTTTTTATGCTACGACAAGAGATGTCAAAATCTATACTGTCACTATATGTATGTACATGTGTATATCTGCATATACTTTAAAAGTAATATGTTGTCATTAAGATACATATATTTATTAAAATTTTTATTTTTATTAGAAATAAAATTCTACTTATTAAAATATTGATTGAAATAATACCTTATTTTATTTACCAAAGATTACGTACTTATATAATTTCAATCAATATGCTTTTTTGGAAGAGTGGGTCAAAGTTGGTGGAATAGGGTGAACTTGTGCTTGTATCATACAAATTAGCACCTGAATATGAACTAATTTTCACAGAAGTGGACTTGAAATCAGATGAATAGTGTTCCCATAACCAAGGTAAGAAAGGCAGCACCCACAGACATAGGAGAGAGGGAAGGAAGTTACTCCATCATGGGGGGTAATGAGACACACATGAGAGACATCTTGAAGGTGCAGAACTTCTCCCTGAGGAGAGGGGGCAGGGGGGAAAGTGTGCCTACCACTTGGGACTCCAACCATATGATCCAGCATAGTGGAGATGAGCTCCTTGAACCCTGCATTGAGGACTAGAGGGAGGTGAGCCTAAGAGAGCTTAGGAAAAGGTAAAGATTAAGAATAAGCTGTTAATAGAAGTGTGACAGTGTCACTTGCCCTGAGACCCGAAGCAATAATACTGAAGAGTGCCCAACTCATAGGCAAATGAATCCCATATACCATCATTACAGTACTGGCCCCACAGCTAAAGAACACTAGAGGACAATCAGGACGTGGAGTCATCAATAGTTGCCATCTTGGTAATCTCTCATAACTCTGCAAATAATAGCACAAGTTGTGGGCATCTTAGAACTTACCCTCCGTACTATCAGAACCAGAGGGCAAATCCTTAGTGAGAGTTCCAAGCATCCCAGGAAGTAGTGAAATTAGCTGACAACTAGGAGTCAATAATCAAGAGGTCCCTCTGGAAGACACTGCTCCAAACACCATGCACTCAATAGTTTCCTTCATCTTCTTTAAGATGGCTGGGACAGCATCATTCTTCCTCAGAGTCCATAGATTCATATTTAAATATTCAGAGTTTTTTTTTTGTGTGTGTGTGTGTGTGTGTGTGTGTGTGTTTTATTGTTATTTATGTCTTTTACATTTTGTATTCCCCTTGGGCAGCCCACCACCAATTCACCCGTGATCCATCTCCATGGTCCCCTGTAGAGTTTTAACTCCTTCTGTAGAGCAAAACAGGCATCTCCTTCCCTGGAAGGTGTGGTGCTATGAGGAACGTATCAAATGCTATTTCAGTAAAGCTTGACTTTTCTATAACCTTCAATTCACAGTAATAAAATTCTTATGAAGAGTTTTCAGACATCATAAATTGTAAAATTAAGAGAATGTATTGAAAAGTTTTATGTGGATCATAGATTCACAGCAGAGCTTGCTTAACGGACATCTGCCAAGATTTGGTTTGATCCTAATGAAGCCCCAGCTCCCAATGCATCTCTCTCCAAAGGATATTTCAATGATAGCAGGAGAGTCGGGCTCTTTTTTCCTGACCAGTCAGATCCAATTTGGGCTTACATGATTAGTGAAAGCAATGTGCTTTTTCCTCCTTTAAAATATACAGAAAATAGGACTTTTAAAATTACTGCTGTTAGTTCATCAATTTAAACACATTAGATAATGGAAAAGTAGTTTTGATCACATGTACCCTGCCATGTGAAAAGCATTACAATAAAAAGCAACAACTTTGCTAAGCCAATAGAAAATCAAATACTGTTTGGAGCATGTTTGCATTAAACCTGCTTGTTTCTATGGGTTTATAAAGGTAATCTGTAATAGTAAACCATACATTTTTAATGGGACTCCAGATTAAGAGAACTTTTACATTTCCTGTCACATTTTATTCTCACTTTTCCCCTGTAAGACATGGATTTTTACCTGTGTGCAGAGTCCAGTACATGTCCCTGTCTAGTGAGTAGCCTCCCACATGGTCAGTCAGGGCCTGGCCTCTAGGGACCTGTGGTCATCAAGTGGGGGCTTAGTATGTTCAGACAACTAATAAAGACTTTATAGGTAATCGCAAGTTAGATTTCAGCTAGACTCTTGAGTAAGAATCATTTCAGATCAATGTCCAAATGAAAACGAGTTCCTAGGCACAAGAAGTTTTAATGAAAGTGACATATTTTATTTCTGCCTGTGGTGCATTTGCCAGAACTCACTCACAGTGTTGGACACTGTTGGCTGTCAGAGAGTTTGGGAGACATAATGGAGCTCTGTGCTCAGTAGGGAGGAGAAATGTATGTCAGTGAACACGTAAGAGTCTGCTACATTTTAAATGACTTGTCCAAAGTCATACAGGTAATAATTGGCAAAGTCAGAAGTTGAATTTCTTTCCTATTTAAAGTCTCTGTTCTTTTCACTCTATTATACCCCTTACAAATATTTTTAAAACAAATTTAGTTTTAATGTTTTCAGGGATAGCTCACACTTTCTGTGGCAATATCAACTATGCCTATAAATAATGCCACTTCAGTGGTAGTAAGTCACATTTGGCTCTGATTTCTTTAGTCTCCTCAGTACTGCCAAGCACCTTCTCAAGGGTTCCATTGTCCCTTGTCTGTGATTAGATATCTGACTCCAAAATGTATGAGCTCCTTACTCTCATGAACATGATACCACTACCACCAAGTAGCAGCCCCTTGTTCTCTTCAGAATTACCAATGATGTAAAATCATGGGTGCTTCACGAAGAACAGAGACCTTCCCGTGATTTTGTCACCTATGAGTCATGTGATGAAGCAAGAATCCAGTGCTTCATAGAGTCACTACTGCAAAAAGTTCCTTCATGTTCTACCATCCCTCTCTTCTTAGTCTTCAGATAGTATCCTTGGAAATATCAAAGAACAGATTCTAGAAGACACGTGTTTCTGCTCTCCTCATCACTGATGCTCCATTGTGGATCCTTTCCATGGAAGAACTCCTGGAAAGTCAACTCTGCTAAATGAGCTCCTGCGCTTCCCATCTGTCCTGCTCACATGCCCTGCAGTTCCTAGATTAAGCTGTGGGCAGCCTTAAACTAGGCTTACCACTGCCCAAAGCTGCATAATAAGGGGATCCAGATAACTAAGTGTGTTTAATAAATGTCCTTAGGAGACTTGTCTTGATATACTAATAGGAATAGCTTGCTTGAAAAAAAAAAGAATGCTTTTTAATTTGTGTATCAAGCATTTGAAATTGGACTCTTGAAGTTACTTGAAACTATTTTCCTCTCAAAAGTATTTTACATGTTCTCATTGACATGCTTTTTATACAATTAATAAAGGTTTATATAGGTAAATCAAAATTAGGTTTCATTGTGGCTCCTTCTGAGTTATATTGATTTTCAGATGGTTGTTCAAATTAATGCAAGTTTCCTAGTACCTACATTTTAGTTGTTATATGTGTAAACAATTATATAGTTCAGATAAACAGGCCCACCAGGAGTCACAAGGCTCTGACAGGGATGGGAGAGCAACATCTTTGAATCCCCAGAGACTCACTGTCTATGCCGACACACAGTAAATGGATAGACCTTCAACTGGCTAATCTATTAATTCCAGCCATTTAATGATCAATGATGGTTACTGAAGGAGTGATCTATGATGGTGATCAATAGTCATCATGAAGATAGCTGAAATGGACACCAGCCACATATTGATGTGGTTGAAATCAGAGAAGAATGTGCTGAAAACCACTGCAAGTCCAATCTTGAGTTGAGTGCCTGAAATAACATTTCCACCTTCCAGAAAGCCATTATGGAGTCTCCCTTCAAATGGATAGGTCCTGCACGGATTGTACCTGGAACCATTCTCTGATTCTGGCTCTTTTTAACCTGTTGCCTTCTGTGAAATGCTCTTGCTTTTATATTTTTTTGTTGTTGTTGGTTTTTGAGGTAATGTTGACTTATAACACTGCACATGCTTTAAGGGTACAGGTTTACATGTAAACAAATGTTTGTTACATACCACCAACAGCCCAAGAATTCTCCACTATAACCCATTGGGTCCCTCCCCTTTGCTCCCACTACTCCACCCCTGCTCTGGTCATTTCAGTTCTCTAGGGTTTGCTTTTGATTGTTTCTTTACTATTTTTTTATATTCTACATACGAATGAAATCATTTAACAGCTGTCTTTCTCCTTCTGAATTATTTTGCTTAGCATAATCCCCTCCAGTTCCATCCATGTTGTCACAGATATTTCTTAGGGCCCAAATATGATTTCCTAAGTAAGCTTCCTGAACTACTGAAATATTTTTGGACTCTCTTGGAGTATTATTTTCATTGATCATTTCGCATATATCTAGCTTTAATTACAAAATGATTTGATGCCTTCCAGATAAACATATCATTTAGAAAATAATGTTTCAAGCTGAATGAGTGAGAGTTTGCAGCATACCTGTGGTGTGGGATATGAAACATTTGGGTAGGTGATCCTTGTTGTCACAGCCAAATCACCACATTGTCAACCCCATCATTCAGTGCAATCCGATAGAGACCTAGCCCTGATACAATGTTTATAGGTTATATCATCCCCTTATCTGAGAAAACTAGAAATAATGATAAATTAAATCTACATTCCTGGATGATGGCAGAGAATAACTGGGAATCTGCCGAGCTTCTTGGAGGTAAGAACTACTTAAACACCATTAACTAACCTTGGCCCAGAAAGAGGGTAAATGTGGGTCTTGTCCTAACAGCCACCTCTACAGAAAAACCATGATTTCTCTTAATACAAAAGTAAGAGTTCAGGAGAGCTCGGATCCCTGGGTTAAGTGTCAATCCAAGCAGACATGGCAATTACAAAAAGGCCAGATAGTTGTAAAATGAAGGGCATCTGAATGTTTATTCTTCCTCTTTTTTTTTTCCAGTGAACAAACAGGATCTGTCCCTCACCTCATACATATGACATTTGCGGCAGAACTGGACAAATTAAGGGGGAGCAGGAATAGAATTTCCAGCGTCAAATTGGGTTTGGAAAATCTCAGGAAGGAGGCAGAGGAGGTTTGCCCTGAGGAGAACAATAGTAATTCCAGAAAGTCCAACCAGCTAACTTCCTTAAGGTCATAGAAGCATGGAGTGGGGCAGGAGGAGAGCAGCCTCCAAGCTTTGCTGCCCTGTCCTTCACAGAGCTCTCCCTCTTAGCCTCATTGCCTCAGAGTTGCTCTCTTGGCTGAGAAAAGCTCTGACAAGAAGAGGCCACTTGGGTTTTACTGGCTCTCATAACACAAGAGACTCCGTAGTCAACTATGTTTTTAAGCTCGTTGCCATGGAAATGTGTTTTAAAGATAGCTAATACTAGCAGGGAAATCTGACTGGCTGTGATAGCAAATCAGGCTTTGATTTAACCTCCTAATACAGTCTGTCGAGCAATTTCAGAACAAGAGTATGTATAACATTGAGGTTTCACAGTCTTTGCCTGGTTTGCTTGAGAGCTTGGAGAAAGCACTCGGTGAGGAGTTCTGTCAATTGCTGATTATTCATGATGTGATTAGGAAACTGGAGGGTTTTCAGAGCCCTTGCTTATCCTCCTCCTCCTCCTGTGTGCTGAGCTTTAGCCATTTCATCGCTTATTAACGCTTCCACCAGAGAGTGGAGAGGATATAAAATTCCAATCAGCCTGTTAGCGGCTTTCATAAGCGATCTGCTGAGGGGAGAAAGTAAAACCACTGGCTGAAATGAGGTTTACAGATTATCTGTGGATTTCATTTATGGTTTCTATGGGAGTAATCTGATTATTTGTCGTTGGTTGTATGTTGCTTTGTTGAAAATAGCAGCTTTCATGAAAGAGACCCTATGAATATGCACAAAAATGTCTGTAAATAAGTAAATAAGCGTTTAGAAAACTAATTTTTTAGAATTAAATGTGGTCAGATATGCAGATCCAGGCCTTACAATGTTTGTTGTGACATAAATCATCAGTTTGACCATTCAGATTGTTCAAATTTCCTTAATAACCAACAAATTATTAACAAAACCAAACACAAGCAGGAAACTAGAACATGAAATCTCTGAGTTTCTCTTGAGGCTCTAAAGGGTGTGCGTGTGTGCGCACACACGCGCACGCACACGCCTTAAAGGCATATGCAATAAACAGGCACATTGTCTTTCTATATTACAGTATTTGTTACAAAGTAAAATGAGTTAAATCTGCAGAATATTTTGAAAATGAACACCTTTTCAGAGTTGTTATTACTGCCCCTCACCCTTCAAGGAAGGTGATCATAGATAAGTATTTCTGGAAATGAAGACACCTATATCCAACATTTTGTTATACCCATTAACAATTCGATTTAAGTGAAAAAAAGAAAAGCATGCAATTCTCATGCTTTTCTTTTCTTGGCAGAATACTTATCAAAGACCTTTTTACAAATTCCTCATTTCAATTAAAAATTGACCTGAGTCAGGTATCCTTCATATTTTACTCTTTGTGTTCTCAAAATATTATTGTTTCAACACACTCAATGTTTAAAGGTATTAATAAGATATCTTATATTCCTTATTTCTACTATGCCTTTAAATTTTAGTGTAGGGCCTCCCTGGTGGCACAGCAGTTGAGCGCTGCGCTGTGGAGCTGTGGGAAGCAGCAATGCCAGTTCGACACCCAGCCGGGAGAATCCCACATGGTGCGGCAGACCTCTTCTGCCTCGCCTGCTGCTCCCCTCAGCAATGTATTTCTGATCTGCCTCTTCTGCTCCCCACTCTGTCTCTGGTGGGCCCTCTCGCCGCCCCACTCCTCTGGCCTGTGCCCCTGGTTGTATAAATAAATCTTTAAAAAATAATAATAAATAAATAAATTTTAGTGTATATTTCATATGAGAGCCTTTCTGAATTGGAGCTTTTGTCTTCATTGGGAATCACTGATTTCTATTAGATTTTACCACAGGTACAGTTAAAAGAGTGGGTGCTCAAAGGATACAAAAACACTAATCCGAAAGGATACATGCACCCGTATGTTCATTGCAGCACTGTTCACAATAGCAAAGGTATGGAAGCAACCCAGATGTCCAAAAATAGATGATTGGATCCAGAAGATTTGGTACATATACACAATGGAATACTATTCAGCATGGAAAGAAGATAAACACATGCAATTTGCAGCGACATGGATGGAATTAGAGGGGATCATACTCAGTGAAATAAGCCAGAAAGAAAGAGAAAAATAT
>PVIJ01017410.1:8164-29571 GCA_004024925.1 Scalopus aquaticus | reverse complement strand
CTGCTGAGGCTCCTGAAATCTCCCTCAGCTCCTGCCTCGGGCCCTCCCTCTGCAGGGCTCCCCCCAGCCAGAACCAACTCCCAGGCCACAACCAGTGTCTCCCTGAGCCTGAGCCCCTGAGACCAGGCACACACCCCTCTCTCCCAGCCCACCCAGGTCCAGAGCCCGGGTCACCCCCAGAGCCTCCCCCCGCAGGGTCGCTCGGCTCTTCCTGCCAGGTGTCACCACACACAGCCCCACACACCCCACTCAGAGGGGCTCACGAGGCCCAGATTCCAGGGCAGTGCCCCTGGATCAGCCAGCCTGGCCCCTGGGGAGACTGTGGGGGCAGTGAGAGCCCAGGAGGACAGACAGAGAGCTGGGATGGCGGGGGGCTGCCAGTGCTCTGACCTGACCTGAACTGCTCCCCTGAGGCCACGACGCCCTGAGTGTGCTGTTCGGGTTCTGGGGACAGTGTCAGCTGTGTTTGAAGTAGAGACCCCAAAACCAGTGACAGCCCGAAGGCCCCACAGCTCTGCCTGAGCCGCTGTGAGGACAGTGGGGACGTAGAGAAGGCCCCAAGCCCGGCCCGGCAGCCTGTTCTCTCTCTGCCTGTTCCCCTCTCCTGACGGAGGCACAGGAAACTGCAGCAGTACAAACACCCGCAGAGAACATTTGTTAAAGAACATTTCCCAAGTAAATCTTGAGACCTAATTGACCTAATTAAAGATGTGTGAATGGGGAGCCCTGGGGCCGCAGGCCCTCAGCTCCCGCCTGGGCCTTGAGGTGGCCACAGACCAGGCGGGCTCAGGGCGCCTCAGTGGGGAGCAGGACGGGGCGCAGGAGGGCGGGTGTGAGGAGGCCCTTGGGGCAGAGACAGCAGCTTGGCAGGAGGAGCTGGGCCAGCTCAGGGGGAGGGAAAGGAGCCTCAGTCACCCCGGGGGGCAGGGCTCAAGGAGGGAAAGGGGCTGAGGAGGGGCCTCCTGAGGGCCTGAGAGCCCAAAGGGCCTGCCCGGGGCTCTGAGCGCAGCAAGGTCAAGTTCCAGTATGTCCTTTGGGAAGGTCAGAGAGGGTCCTGGGGAAACTGGCTGTGGAGTGGGTTGGACAGGGGGTGGGGGTGGGGCTTCCATGGGAGCCATGGGGGTGATGGAGACAGGGCAGAGAGAGCCCAGGGGTGGAGATGGGGGAGGAAGAGAGACCAGGAGAAACTCCCAGGGGCCCCGTGGGTCAGGGGCACGGGCAGGAGAAAGAGGGACCGGGGAGCTGACCCTGTCTCTGCCTGGACACCCTGGGGTGAGGGGTGGAGGTTTGTCATCACTGAGACCATCTCAGACAGGGGGAAACACTGGAACATTCTCCAAGGAGAAGCTGCAGCTTCCTGGGGCAGGTCCCGAGGGGCAGGAGGAGATGTCGGGGCAGGGAGAGTCTGTGGAGTCCCATCCAGGGGAGGAAAAGGCGGAGAGGACCTTGCTCAGCCCCTCCCAGCTCAGGGCTCCCAGACAGTCCCTCTTCTCTCTGGTCCTCAGTTTCCCCTGAGCAGGTGCTGAGGCTCCTCCCAGGACTGTGCCAGGCTGCAGTTGCAGGGAGCGGCCAGCAGAGGCCGCTGTGAGCAGCAGCTGGGTGTCCCCAGTGCCCCTGGCAGGCTGGGCCCATCAGAGCCTTCAGTCTGGGGCAGGGAGGCTCTGGTGAAGGTTGTCACAGTCTGGAGAGGAGGCGCCTGGTGCTGCCATGACAACCAGGGCAAGAGGAGGGGTGAGGAAGGGGGTCTGGGCAGGGCAGAAGCTCAGTGTCCCCCCCCCAACTCTGCTGGATGACCCTGGGGCACCTGCCCCAGTGACAGGGTCACCCGCAGCTGTGGTGTCCACATGCTCAGGGGACAGGCGGAGTGTACCCGCACATGTGTGTGCATCAGCGTGTGCCCGTGTCACACACACGCCAGGACATGATCCCCATGTACATGCAAACATACACACCTGTGCTCTCACACACACAGGCACTGCAGCCGGATATGCACGTGTGTACACAACGGACACACACACACAAATAACATACACACACAGTGCACATCAGTCCCCCATTTCTAGGGTTTTTTTAAATTAAAACAATTCACTGACCGGGGGGATAGGGAAGATCCCCAGAGGGATTAGCGCCCCCCTGTGACGGGGCTCCCCACCCACCCCAACACCAGCTCTGCAGACTCCCCAGGGGCTGACACCAGCAGGGGCCCAGGCCAGCAGCTGCCCCCAGCCGGGCCTCTGTAGCCTGGATCCCCGATACTATTCCACTTCTTCTGTTGCAGTTTTATGAAAAACCCAAACCTGGAGACCTGATTGAGATTTTCCGCAAAGACAACACGCACTGGGCCCTCTACTGGGGCCATGACCACGTCGTCCACCTGGTTCCTGAAGGTAAGGACTGATGGACACAGACACCAGTGAGCACCCTGAGAAAAGGGACAGACCCGTGAGCAGCAGAGCCTGGGACCCCCCCCAAGCAGAGCTGAGCGGCACCTGCGGCCCTGTCCCCGGAGCCGGCCCCGGGGCCCAGGCCCTGCCAGGAGCAGGAAAGAGGCTCCCGGGCTCCTGCCTGGGGGGGCCGCGTCCCCCTCAGGTCTCTGCAGCACGAGGCCCCGGCCTGGGGGAGAGGCTGCCCGGCCCTGCCCAGCCGCAGCCGGGTCTGGGGTCTGCAGGAGGCGCCTCTGCGTGTCCCAGGCCGGGGCCTCGGTCCCAGGGGCCAGAGCAGGCCCAGGGCGCTGAACCCGAGCTCCCAGCACAGGCCGCTCCCCTGAGTCACCCCCCAAGGCACTTGCACCCAGGGGCAAAGGGAGCGCATGTGGGGGTCAGCTCATTCATAAGGAAGCAGCTGTGAGAGCCCGTGAGAGGACACGCGGGGCCCGGGTCGGGGGGTGGAGTCGACGAGACACAGCGAAGCCGGCACAGTCGACAGGCGGGGAGGTGGCCACGTCCTTGCTGCCCCGTCCCCCAGGCACGTGCATTGTCTGTGGACACAGCCCTGTCCTCACTGTCAGAACAAGATCTCTGCAGCCGGGTCATTCTGCAATCACCGTCCGCCTCCCTGAAGTGGTAGAAATAGCTGAGCTGACGGTAAATGCACGTCAAGCTCACTCTCCAGGTGACCATCTGGGCTCGTGAGAGGAAGCAGGACGGGGGACACGTGTCCTCAGCCCCGGCTTGCGGGTGTGGACAGGCCTCTCAGGGGAGGGCCTCAAGGACACACAGCAGCCTGATGGGACACACGGGCTGCTCCGTTCCTGCTCCTGCGTCATCTCCCCGGAGAAAACACCCGGGACTCACTGGGGACGGGTTTGGGCCCCCCCCAGCTGAGAGCCCCTCTGTGGCCATGGGTGTGCCCAGAAAGGGCGCAGGTCACAGGAGGAAAGGTCGGGATGTGCAGGATCCCTAAGTTCCTAGACGACCTGCCCTTTGCGGCTGGAGAAAGCACCTTTACATCCGGGGTCTGGGACCGTCCATGAAGAAACGTCTCGTGGTTTCTCTTTGGCTCCAGGGTTATTTTTTTCTGCAAAGAAAACCAGAAACATCCTCAGACTGGGTGGGCGTGTCCCCAACGGGGAATGAAATGACGTCAGCCCCAGGGAGCTGGGTTTCCTCAACCTCTCATATTGCTCCATGTCTCAGCTCCCACACACCTTTTCCTGGGGGGACCCCTCCCCACTCAGGTTATAGGGGACACCCGCAAGGAGGCTTCTCCTTGTGCCCAGGCTTCCCGACACTAATGGTCTCTCACACCCAGTGAAATGCCCTCTCCTCAGGGTCGGGCCCATCAGCCACTGGAGCAGGGGGGCCCTCCTGCCTTTGACCCTGCAAATCCCACTGGGGGGCTGACCCAGGATGCCTGGACTCGCCTCTGCTCCTCCCCACGCTGCCCCCCAGCCCCAAAGCCCGCCTGCTCCTCCTTCACCTGATTTCTGCCCATTGTGCCATTTCCCCCAGAGAGAGAGTGTGAGATTGGCAGGTGGGGTACAGTCAGCTCAGGAGGCTCCACCGGGTGTTCCCCTGAGTCTGGGCTTCGGGCTGCTGAGTCAGGGGCTGCCCGGGGCCCTTCATAGCCTGGAGCCCCCGACATGGCAGCTGTGAGGGTCACTGTGTTTCTTTCGGCCTCAGCGGCCAGTGCTCCGTGGACTCCAGCACAGGGCGCACCGGAGCTCCCCCAGGTTGAACACCCCAGTGGCCAGGAAGTCCTCTTGTCTGAGGGGAAGCTCCTCCCGCCCCTCAGGCCCGGCGCGTCCTGATGTGGACACAGCCCGGCGTCCAAGGAAATTCTCGTCTCAGGCCGCTGGTTGCCAAGTCGGTGAGAGTTTTCAGGAGAGGTGGAGGAAAGGCTGAGCTTAGCTCACTGTGAGTGGCTGATGTGGCAGCTCTGTCTCCATGTGTCTCCCGAGTCCCCGGGGGCCCCAGTGTGTCCCTCCAGGGCCCAGGTGCAGTTTCCTCCCTCACCTCCCCGGCCACTTGTCCCTTCCCACCATCTTCTCCAGCAGAGTCAGAGCAGCCTGAGGCCGTCGCTCAGCCTGAGGACAAGCAATGACCCCCCAGGGACAGGGGCTCCTGCCTCGGATTCCCCGGGGGTCTGCACAGAGCCCCTGAGACCAGCCTGGGCAGAGGCGGGTGCTGCCAGCCCAGCGGCTCGGTGGCCCCGATGCCGCAGCTTCCGCAGATCTGCCCTTGGGGCCGAGCGCCACCCTGGGCCCCAGAGCTGGGGCTCTGACAGAGAAACTGGGGTGTCATTCCCTAGTGTGGATTGACCCGGCATTTACCCCGCTGAGAGGTCAGCGCTGGGGTCTGGCTCCAGTATTGGGTGTGAAGCAGAGATGCCTCCACTTTACAGGAAAGTGAAAGGTGGTGACACAGAAATGGGGGTGCGAAGGCAGCTGTCTCTGGCACACAGCAGGGCCCCCACTTGACCATATTTCTGCATGTTCCAGCCCACACATCAGCAAGCGCTTGTCCCCCGGGCTGCCCGGGGCTGTGTTTCTGGGGCTGGACGCGGCCGGCGGGGCTGGGCTCAGGGGGCCCGCGGGGCCGGACAGCACAGGGGCCGCGGGGGGGCCACAGCCGGTGCCCAGGGTCACAGCGGGTTACGGCCAAGGGCAAGCGTGTCAGAGCTGCTGCCACACTGGGAAGGGGACACGGAGACCCGCTAGTGGGGTCCTGTCTTCCCCCCATCGTCTCCCCTCCCCTACAGCCCTCCTCACAGTATTTCTTTTCCAGATCCAACCCCTGGCTGCAGCGGCTCCTCCATTGCCTTAGCTGTAAGCATCGTCTGGAAGGTGAAACAGGAGCCCCTGAAGGACGTGGTGGGGGACAGCCCCTACCAGGTCAACAACAAGCTCGACAAGGAGCGGGCCCCTCTGCCTGTGGAGATCATCCTCAGGCGTGCAAGGGAGATGATTGGGGAGGAGAAAGATTACCACAGAGGGGTCTGGAACTGCGAGTACTTTGTCACAGACCTGAGATATGGGGCGCCTCAGAGCCTGCAGGTAAGGCCTGTGTTGTGGGGTGACCCTTGCCCTCTGGAGCTTGTTTTTAGCCTGGGGCGGGTTCAGGTGCTGCAGCCACAGGGAGAATCCCCATGACTGACAGAAACATGGGTCCTTTGGACCCTCTCACTGGAGCCGGGATATCGGAGTCAGATCTCAGAGCTGCTTCTCCCCCACCGGGTGTCTCTGCACAGGCCCCTGCTGCTCTGGGCCTCAGTTTCCCCATATGCAGAAGGAGGAGGAGGGAGGCCCTGTGCGGGCCTGGACAGCTCTGACTCTCTGATACCTTCACCATGACATCAACCTCAAGGTGGTTCCCGAACCCCAAGGTTGTCAGGGGAGTCTGGGCCCCCCTAGGACCAGGAAGGGTCCTCTGAGTCCCTAGGCCATTCCTGAGAGGGAGGCTCTGGGACCATGAGCCATGCGGGGCTGCAGAACATTTGATGGTGCATCAAGGCAGTGTTCCCACCCCTGCCGCAGCCCCCATCTTCTACATTTATTGTGTAAAATCCA
Organism: Scalopus aquaticus; assembly: GCA_004024925.1. Lineage (NCBI taxonomy): Eukaryota > Metazoa > Chordata > Mammalia > Eulipotyphla > Talpidae > Scalopus > Scalopus aquaticus. Next base: position 23,564 of record PVIJ01017410.1, on the reverse strand, counting down.
CGACTAAAAGGGAAAATTTCAGCCCCGCCCAGCTGCCCCTCTTCAGATAGAGGTTTTCACAGTCCCTGACTGCACCCTCAGGGCTCCCGCATGTATCCAGAATGAGGGGGAGCAGGAGGAGAGGAGGGGCAGAGGGATGAGCAAGTTGGAGAGGGAAGTGGGGAGTCTGGGCCTGGCTGGGGTGTGAGCACCCGCTCCACGTCCGGGGGAGACGCTGAGCGGCGGGTAGACATTGGAATCTGGAGTTCAGGGCTGTGCTGGGGCTGCAAATATTAAATGTCCATGTTGTGCTCTGAACAGGACAAGAGCACCGGACACAAATACCCTCCTGAGACTCCATAAATCTGCCTCAGCTTCTGTCCCAGCCTCTCCCTTTTCAGGGGACCCAGTGCACCCAGTACCCGCCCCAAAGCCTCCCCCTGGAGCCAGAACTCAGGAGACCAGGCACAAACCCACTTCCTCTCAGCCCTCTTGAGTCAGGAGCCCCCAGAAGCTCCCCCCACAGGATCCCTCAGCCCCTCCTGCCAGGTGTCAGCACACACAGCCCCTCACACCCCACTCAGAGGGGCTCACAGGGCCCAGGACAGTCCCCCTGGATCAACCAGCCTCGCCCCTGGGGATACTGGGGAGCAGTGAGGGGCCAAAAGGCAGAGAGGAGCCTGTGGGGTAGTGGGGGCCCCTCCTGGGCCCTGACCTGACCTGAGCTGCTCGCCTGAGGCCACAACTCCCTGAGTGTGCTGTTCGGGTTCTGGGGACAGTGTCAGCTCTGTTTGCAAGGAGAGACCCCAAAACCAGTGAGAGCCCGAGGGCCCCACAGCCCTGCCTGAGCCGCTGTGAGGACAGTGGGGACAGGAGAAGGCCCCAGGCCCTGCCCGGCAGCCTGTTCTCTCTCTGCCTGTTCCCCTCTCCTGACGGAGGCACAGGAAGCTGCAGCGGGACAAACAACCACAGAGAACGTTTGTTAAAGAAAATTTTTCCAAGTAAATCTTTTTTTTATTTGTGTCTTTTACATTACTGTATATTCCCCATGGGTTTACCACCACCAATTCACCCGTTTACCATCACCACAGTCCCCTGTGCTCCCCTCTCCCCCGTTCTGAGCCCCAGTCCTCCCCCCTCTCTCGCTGATTGTCGCTCTTGTATTTGGTTCCCCTATATCCCTGTTATAAGTGAGACCATTCGATATTTTTCTTTTTCCTTTTGCCTTATTTCGCTGAGCATGATTCCTTCTAGTTCCATCCATGTTGCTGCAAATTGCATGTGTTTATCTTTTTTGAATGCTGAATAGTATTCCGTTGTGTATATGTACCACATCTTCTTGATCCAGTCATCTATTTTTGGGCATCTGGGTTGTTTCCATATCTTCACTATTGTAAATAGTGTTGCAATAAACATACGGGTACATGTATCCTTTTGGATTAGTGTTTTTGTGTTCTTTGGGTAGATTCCCAAAGTGGTATTGCTGGGTTGTATGGTAGCTTATTAATTTGAGGAAACGCCATACGGCTTTCCACAGTGGCTGGACCAGCTTGCATTCCCACCAGCAGTGTAGAAGAGTTCCTTTTTCTCCACAGCCTCACCAGCATTTATTTTTGCCTGTTTTTTTTAATGTGCGCCATTCTCACTGGCATGAGGTGGTATCTCATTGTGGTTTTGATTTGCATTTCCCTGATTATAAGTGATGTTGAACATTTTTTCATATGGCTGTTGGCCATTTGCTTTTCTGCCTTGGAGAAGTGTCTTTTTAGCTCTTCTGCCCATTTTTTTACTGGATTGTTGACTTTGTTTCTGTTGAGTTCTGTGAGCTCCTTGTAGATTTTAGTTATCAGTCCTTTATCAGTTGTATTGTGTGCAAAGATTTTCTCCCAATTAGTAGGGTGTCTGTTTGTTTTGATTATTGTTTCTTTTCCTGTACAGAAGCTTTTTAGTTTGATGTAGTCCCTGTTTATCTTTTCCTTGACTTCCTTCGCTTTTTAGGATGTGTCTTTAAAGATTTTGCTGAAATGTATGTCATGTAGAGTTTTGCCTATATTTTCTTCTATAAATTTTATGGTTTCAGGTCTTACGTTCATGTCTTTTATCCATTTTGAGTTGGTTTTTGTGCATGGTGTGAGGTAGTAGTCTAGCTTCATTTTTTTGCATGTAGCAGTCCAGTTTTCCCAGCACCATTTATTGAACAAGCTAACCTTGTTCCATTGCATATTCTTTGCTCCTTTGTCAAAGATTATTTGTCCATAGGTATGTGGATTTATTTCTGGGTTTTCTATTTGATTCCATTGGTCTGTGCTTCTGTTTTGGTTCTAGTACCATGCTGTTTTAATTATTATGGCTTTGTAGTATAGTTTGAAATCTGGGCATGTAATCCCTCCATTTTCTTTCTTTTTAATCAGGAGAGCTTTGGCTATTTGAGGTTTTTTGTGGCTCCATCACATGAATGATGAATCCATTGATGAATGGTTCCATTGATGGAATGGTTCCATTGATGAATTTCATCAATATTTGTTCTATTTCTTTGAAAAATGTTATTGAGATTTTTATAGCATTGAATCTGTAAATTGATTTTGGTAGTATGGCCATTTTTTTTTTGTTTGTTTGTTTAGTTATAAGGGGCGCCAGGACCAACGATCACCAGCTGCCCAAGTACCAAAAAATTATGCTTCTGAAATCTCTTGATGTCGATTACGCACACAGAACAATCAAGCTATTCTGCGTGTGCCACTCACGACAGAAGCCCTTTTTTGGTAGTATGGCCATTTTGATAATGTTAATTCTTCCAATCCATGAATATGGGATGTCTTTACATTTTTTGGTGCCCTCATCTATTTCTCTTAATAGGGTCTTATAGTTTTCTTTGTATAAGTCATTTACCTCTTTTGTTAGGCTTATTCCTGGGTATTTTATTTTTTTTGTTTCAATTTTGAAGGGGGTAATTCTCTTGATTTCTTCTGACTGAGTGTTTGTATATAGGAAGGCTACAGATTTTTGTGTGTTGATTTTGTATCCTGCTACTTTACCAAACTGTTCTATAATTTTGAGTAGTTTTTCTATGGAGTTTTTCGGATTCTCTATGTATATTATCAATTGTCTGCGAAAAGTGATAATTTAATTTCTTCTTTCCCTATTTGGATTCCTTGTATGTCTTTCTCTTCTCTTATTGCTCTGGCTAGGACTTCCAGTATTATACTGAAGAGCAAAGGTGAGAGTGGACATCCTTGCCTTGTTCCTGATCTTAGGGGAAAGGCTTTCATCTTCTCACCATTGAGGATAATATTGGCGGTGGGTTTGTTGTATATGACTTTTATTATATTGAGGTATGTTCCTTCTATCCCAAGGATTTCGAGGGCCTTTATCATGAATGGATGTTCCACTTTGTCAAATGTTTTCTCAGCATCTATTGATATGATCATATGGTTTTTATTTTTCTTTTTGTTGATATGTTGGATTACATTGATTGATTTTCGGATGCTGAACCATCCTTGTGTCCCTGGAATAAATCCCACTTGGTCGTGGTGTATTATCTTTTGGATGCATTGTTGGATCCTGTTGGCTAATATTTTGTTGAATATTTTTGCATCGGTGTTCATTAGAGAGATTGGTCTGTAGCTTTCTTTTCTTGTGTTGTCTTTGTTTGGTTTGGGTATTAGTGTAATATTGGCCTCATAGAACGTGTTTGGTAGTATTCCTTCCTTCTCAATTTTTTGAAAGAGTTTGTGTAAGATAGGGATTAGTTCATTTTTGAACGTTTGGTAGAATTCATTTATGAAACCATCTGTCCTGGGCTTTTGTTTTGGGGAAGAGTTTTCATTACTGTTTCAATTTCACTTCTGTGATTGACCTGTTTAGATGTTCTATATCTTCTTTATCTAGTTTTGGGTGGTTGTATAGTTTTAGGAATTTGTCCATTTCCTCTAAGTTGTTGAACTTGTTTCCATATAGCTGTTCATAGTAATTTCTGATTATTCTTTTGATTTCTGCTGTGTCTGTTGTAATTTCTCCTCTTTCATTTATGATTCTATTTATTTGTGTTCTCTCCCATCATTTCTTCGTAAGCCTGGCTAGAGGTTTGTCTATTTTATTTATTTTTTCAAAGAACCAGCTTTTGGTTTCATTGATCTTCTGGATTGTTTTTTTTTTTTAATTTCCATTTCATTTATTTCTGCTTTGGTTTTTATGATTTCCTTTCTTATCTTGGCTTTTGGGGTATTTTGTTGTTCATTTTCTAGTTCTTTTGAGATGGGAGATTAGATTTTTTCTTTGAGTTGTTTCTTGTTTCTTGATGTGAGCCTGTATTGCTATGTATTTCCCTCTTATTACTGCTTTTGCTGCATCCCAGACATTCTGGAATGTGTCTTCTTTGTCATTTATTTCTAGGTATTTTTTAATTTCTTCTTTGATCTCCTCATTAGTCCAGTGATCTTCCAGCAGTGTGGGTTTCAATCTCCATGAAGTAAGAGGATTCCTTTTTTTCGTTTCATGGTTTATTTCTAATTTGATTGCTTTATGATCTGAGAAGATAGTAGGTATGATTTTGATCTTAGTGTATCTTTTGAGGTTTGTTTTGTTACCTAGTTTGTGGTCAATCTTGGAGTATGATCCATGTGCACTTGAGAAAAATGTGTATTCAGATGTTTGGGGATGTAGTGCCCTATAAATATCTGTTAGGCCCATGTGTTCTAGGTCCTTATTTAGAGCTTTAGTGTCCTTGTTAACTTTTTGTCTTGTTGATCTGTCCATTGGTGAGAGTGGGGTGTTGAGATCTCCTGCTATATATGTATGTTCTTTGATGTCTGTTTTCAGGGATGATAGTAATTGTCTTATATATTATGGTGCTCCTTCATTTGGGGAGTATATGTTGATTAGGGTTATATCATCTTGCTGAATTGCCCCCTTTATCATGATGTAGTGTCCATCTTTGTCTCTTTTTACATTTTTCAGTTTGAAGTCTATTTTACCTGATATAAGTATAGCTGTCTCTGCCTTCTTTTTTGGTCTATTTGCTTGTAGGATTTTTTCCCAGCCTTTTACTTTCAATCTGTGTTTATCTTTTGTAGTTAAATGTGTTTCTTGTAGACAGCAGAAGGTTGGGTTCTGTTTTTTGATCCATCTTGCTACTCTGTGCCTTTTTATTGATGAGTTTAGTCCATTTACATTTGGAGTTAATATTGATACCTTGGCATCTATATTTGCCATCCTATTTATCTTTTTGTGTTTTTATTTCTTGTTTTATTCTGATCTTCTTTTTCATTCCTCTGTTTGTTTTGGTTTTAGGACTTCTTGTAGTATTTTTTGGAGTGGGGGTTTTATTCATGACAAATTTCTGAAGTCTCTGTTTGTCTGGGAAGGTCCTTATGCTTTCTTCATAGAGGAAGGCGATCTTTGCAGGGTAAAGTATTCTTGGTTGGCATTTATTGTCTTCTCCAAGTAAATCTTGAGACCTAATTGACTTAATTCAAGATGTGTGAATGGGAAGCCCTAGCCCCAGACCTCAGCTCCTGCCTGGGCCCAGAGGGGGCAGCAGACCAGGCTGGGCTCAGGGCACCTCTCAGTGAGGAGCAGGACGGGGCGGCAGGAGGGCGGGTGTGAGGGGGCAGAGACAGCAGATGGGCAGAGGGGGACTGGGCCAGCTCATGGGGAGGGAGAGGAGCTCTCAGTCATGGTGGGGGGGGGCTGCAGAGTCCAGGGAGGGGAGGGGGCCGAGGGGGGACCCTCCTGATGGCCTGAATGCCCAGAGGGTTTGCCCTGGGCCCTGAAACAACAGGGATGTCCGGGTGTGCCATTTGGAAAGGTCACAGTGGGTCCTTGGGAGACAAGCTGTGGAGTGGGAGGAACAGGAGGCGGGGATCTTCCATAGCAGTTGTTGGGATCATGGAGACAGGTTGAGATAGAGCCCAGGGGTTCATATACGGGAGGAAGAGAGAACAGGAGAAACTCCCAGGGTCTCCATTATTCAGGAGCACATGCAAGAGAGACAGGGCACCGGGGAGCTGACCCTGTCTCTGACTAGACGAGGGATGAGGGTGAGGGATGGAGGGGTGAGGGATGGAGTGAGGGTGAGGGATGGAGGTGAGGGATGAGGGACAAGGCTTGTCATCACCGAGACCATCTCAGACAGGGGGAAACACTGGAACATTCTCAAAGGAGAAACTGCCGCTCCCTGGGGCAGGTCACGAGGGGCAGGAAGAGAAGGGGGCAGGGAGAGGCTGTGGAGTACCATCCAGGGGAGGAAAAGGCGGAGAGGACCTTGCTCAGCCCCTCGCAGCTCAGGCCTCTGGACAGTCCCTCTTCTCCCTGGGCCTCAGTTTCCACCTGAGCAGGGGCTGAGGCTCCCCCAGAGCAGTGCCAGGGAGCAGCCAGCAGAGGCCGCTGTGAGCGCAGCAGCTGGGTGTCCCCAGGGAACCCTGGCAGGCTGGGCCCAGCAGAGCTGTCAGTCTGGGTCAGTGGGGAATCTGAGGGGGTTGTCCCAGTGTGGGGAGGAGGCACCTGGTGCTGCCATGACAACCAGGACAGGAGGGAGATGAGGAGGGCAGTCTGGGCAGGGCAGAAGCTCAGTGTCCCCCCCAACTCTGCTGGATGACCCTGGGGCACCTGCCTCAGTGACGGGGTCACCCGCAGCTGTGGTATCCACACGCTCAGGGGACAGGCGCAGTGTCCCCGCACATGTGTGTGCATCCCCATGTGCCCGTGTCACACACACACCAGGACATGATCCCCATGTACATGCAAACACACACACCTGTGCTCTCACACACACAGGCACAGCATGCTGAATATGCATGTGTCTGCATAAGGGACACACACAGAGAGTTAGATACATGCACTGTGCACATCAGTCCCCCATCCTCAGACTCTTTTTAATTCCACAGCCCCGGGGTTTTAGGAAGATCCACAGAGCCCAGAGGGATTAGCGCCCCCCTGTGACAGGGGCTCCCCACCCACCCCAACACCAGCCCTGCAGACTCCCCAGGGGCTGACACCAGCAGGGGCCCAGGCCCAGCAGCTGCCCCCAGCCGGGCCTTAGCTGCCTGGATCCCCGATACTATTCCACTTCTTCTGTTGCAGTTTTATACAGATCTCGAACCTGGAGACCTGATTGAGATTTTCCCCAAAGACAACACGCACTGGGGTCTCTACTTGGATGATGGACATGTTGTCCACCTGGAGGATGCACAAGGTAAGGACAAATATAAAATTCAGAAAACAGGAGTCAGCATATGCAGGACAGAGGACAGACCCGTGAGCGCAGAGCCAGGGGCCCCCCGAGCAGAGCTGAGCGGCGCCTGCGGCCCTGTCCCTTGAGCCGGCCCCGGGGCCCAGGCCCTGCCAGGAGCAGGAAAGAGGCTCCCGGGCTCCTGCCTGGGGGGGCCGCGTCCCCCTCAGGTCTCTGCAGCGCGAGGCCCTGGCCTGGGGGAGAGGCTGCCGGGCCCCGCCCAGCCGCAGCCGGGTCTGGGGTCTGCAGGGGGCGCCTCTGCATGTCCCAGGCCGGGGCCTCGGTCCCGGGGGCCAGAGCAGGCCCAGGGCGCTGACCCCGAGCTCCCAGCACAGGCCGCTCCCCTGAGTCACCCCCAGAGGACTCGCACCCAGGGACATAGGGAGCACACATGGGGGTCACATATTAATAGGGCGCAGCCAGTGACAGCCTACCTTCCCCTTCCCACCTCCCCCTCCTCAGCCCCTGGTGACAGTGTCTCTGATTTCAGGTGACAACCAGGGCTGCTTCAGCGACCCCTCATCCGGGAGCAGCAGTGAGGAGGTGAAACGGGAGCCCCTGAGGGACGTGGCCGGCGGCCTCCGCTACAGGGTCAACAACTACCTGGACGGCAGGTGCTCGCCTCTGCCTGTGAGCAGCATCCTCAGTCGTGCTGAGGAGAAGATCAGTGCAAAGATGCAGTGCCAAGGTGGGGGCAGGCGTTTGGTCACCCACCTGAGGTACGGTGTGGCCTTCATTGAGCAGGTAGGTCTTATTGGGGTGACCCTCCCCCTCCTGGAGGTTGTCCTGGGGCGCAGGGACCAGGCTTTCACCCAGAGGGGAGAAGCAACACGAATGACTAACACAGTTCTTGGGGACCCTCTGGCTGGGAGTCAGGACGATGAGCTCATCTCTGGGGGCTTTGGATCTCCTGGGGGTTCGTGGGCGGACACTCCCTGCTGGGCCATTTCCACATGTGCAGGAGGAGAGGACAGTTGAGACCCCTCAATCCTCTCACCTAAAAGATCACCCTGAAGCGCCTGCAGAGACCCCTGGGCTCTGGGAGAGTAGGGGCCGCCCAGGAGCATCCGGGATCTGGGGCTGCGAGGGCACCCCGCGGGTGAGGCCGGGATCTGTAGGCCGGAGCAAGACGCGGAACAAGTGATGGTGGATCGGAGGCGAGTCCCCACGCGCTGCAGCACCCCCAGGCTCCCACATTTATGTGAAAACACACGGCTCATGGGGAACAGGCCCCTCCCCGGCTGCCCTCTGCACACGGAGCTCCTCACAGCCCCTGACTGCACCCCGGGGCTCCCACAGTGACCAGGGAGAGGGGCCCAGGAGGAGAGGAGGGGCCGAGGGATGAGCAAGTTAGAGAGGGAAGTGGGGCGTCTGGGCCTGGGATGGGGGGTGACCACAAAAATCCACATCCAGGTGGAGACGCTGAGCGGCGGGTGGACCATGGAGTCTGGAGGTCAGGGCTGAGCTGGGGCAGTGAATAGAAGTTTCCAGGCTGCGCCCAGAACAGGACACAGAGCACATGGCCGCAATCGCCCATCTGAGGCTCCTGAAATCTCCCTCAGCTCCTGCCTCAGCCCCTCCCCCTGCAGGGGCCCTGCCAGTCAGAACCTGGCCCAAAGCCTGCCAGACCCCCCTGGAGCCTGAGCCCAGGAGACCAGGTACACACCCCTCCCTCTCAGGCCATCAGGGTCAGGAGCCCATGTCACCCCGAAAAGCTGCAACCTCAAGAGCCCTCGGCCCCTCCCGCCAGGTCTCAGCCCTCAGCCCCACACACCCCACTCAGAGGGGCTCACAGGGTCCCAGGTCCCAGGACACTCCCCCTGGATCAGCCAGCCTGGGCTCTGGGGGAACAGTTTGGGCCAGGAAGCAGAGACTAGGCCTGGGGGTGGGGAGCGTCTGTTTTCTGACCTGACATGAGCTGCTAACCTGAGGCCAGGAAGCCCTGAGTGTAGGGTTCTGTTTGTAAGAGGGGACCCGAAAACCAGTGACAGCCTGAAGGCCCCACAGCCCTGCCTGAGCCGCTGTGAGGACAGTGGGGACAGGAGAAGGCCCCAGGCCCTGCCCGGCAGCCTGTTCTCTCTCTGCCTGTTCCCCTTCCGCTGACGGAAGCACAGGAAGCTGCAGTAGGACAAACACCCGCAGAGAACGTTTTTAAAGAAAATTTCTCCAAGTAAATCTTGAGACCTAAATTACCTAATTCAAGAGTCCCCGGCCCCAGGCCCTCAGCTCCCGCCTGGGCCCAGAGGGGGCCGCAGACCAGGCGGGCTCAGGGCGCCTCAGTGAGGAGCAGGACGGGGCGGCAGGAGGGCGGGTGTGAGGAGGCCCTTGGGGCAGAGACAGCAGCTGGGCAGGGGGGGCTGGGCCAGCTCATTGGGGAGGGAGGGGAGGCTCAGTCACCCCGGGGGGCAGGGCCCAGGGAGGGGAGGGGGCTGAGGAGGGGTCTCCTGAGAGGACCTAGGAGCCCAGAGGGCCCATGATACAGCAAGTCCTGGCCAGGGATGTCCTTTGGGAAGGTCATAGTGGGCCCTGGGGTGACTGGCTGTGGAGTGGGAGAGACAAGAGCTGGCTTCCATAGAAGGTGGAGGGGTCATGGAGACAGGGCAGAGACAGAGCCCAGGCGTGGGGATGGGGGAGGAGGAGAGACCAGGAGAAACTCCCAGGGCCCCCGTGGGTCAGGGGCACGGGCAGGAGAGAGAGGGACCAGGGAGCTGCTCCTGTCTCTGACTGGATGCCCTGGGGTGAGGGATGGAGGTTTGTCATCACTGAGACCATCTCAGACAGGGGGAAAGACTGGAACATTCTCCATGGAGAAGCTGCCAATCCCTGGGGCAGTCAAAAGGGGCAGGAGGAGATGTGGGGGCAGGGAGAGGCTGTGGGGTCCCGTCCAGGGGAGGAAAAGGCAGAGAGGAACTTGCTCAGCCCCTCACAGCTCAGGGCTCCTGGACAGTCCCTCTTCTCTCTGGGCCTCAGTTTCCCCTGAGCAGGAGCTGAGGCTCCCCCAGGGCTGTGCCAGGCTGCAGTTGCAGGGAGCAGCCAGCAGAGGCTGCTGTGAGCACAGCAGCTGGGTGTCCCCAGGGCCCCTGGCAGGCTGGGCCCATCAGAGCTGTCAGTCTGTGTCAGGGGCGCTCTAGGGGGAGGTTGTCACAGTCTGGGGAGGAGGCGCCTGGTGCTGCCATGACAACCAGGGCAGGAGGGGGATGAGGAGGGGGTTCTGGGTAGGGCAGAATCTCAGTGCCCCTCCAACTCTGCTGGATGACCCTGGGGCACCTGCCTCAGTGACGGGGTCACCCGCAGCTGTGGTGTCCAACGCTCGGGACAGGCGCAGTGTCCCCGCACATGTGTGTGCATCCCCTTGTGCCCATGTCACACACACACACCTGTACGTGATCCCCATGTACATGCAAACACACACACCTGTGCTCTCACACACACAGGCACAGCAGCCGGATATGCACTTGTGTGCACAAGGGACACACACATGTGAATAAGACATATACACTGTGCACATCAGCCCCCCATTCTTCTGTCTGGTTTTAATTACACAGCCTGGGTGTTGGTGAAGATCCACAGAGACCACAGGGATTAGCGCCCTCCTGTGACAGGCGCTCCCCACCCACCCCAACACCAGCCCTGCAGACTCCCCAGGGGCTGACACCAGCAGGGCCTCTGCAGCCTGGATCCCCGATTCTATTCCACTTTTGCTGTTGCAGTTTTATAAAGAACCCGAACCTGGAGACCTGATCGAGATTTTCCGCCAAGACAGCCCGCACTGGGCCCTCTACATGGGCGATGGCCTCGTTGTCCACCTGGTGGATGCACAAGGTAAGCACTGATGGACACAGACACCAGTGAGCACCCTGAGAAAAGGGACAGACCCGTGAGCGCAGAGCCAGGCCCCCCCCCCCCAGCAGAGCTGAGCGGTGCCTGCGGCCCTGTCCCCTGAGCCGGCCCCGGGGCCCAGGCCCTGCCAGGAGCAGGAAAGAGGCTCCCGGGCTCCTGCCTGGGGGGGCCACGCCCCCCTCAAGTCTCTGCAGCGCTAGACCCCGGCCTGGGGGAGAGGCTGCCGGGCCCCGCCCAGCCGCAGCCAGGTCTGGGGTCTGCAGGAGGCGCCTCTGCGTGTCCCAGGCCGGGGCCTCGGTCCCGGGGGCCAGAGCAGGCCCAGGGCGCTGACCCCGAGCTCCCAGCACAGGCCGCTCCCCTGAGTCACCCCCAGAGCACTTGCACCCAGGGGCGCAGTGAGCACACGTGGGGGTCAGCTCATTAACTGGGAGCCGCCGTGACAGCCCGTGAGAGGAGACCAGGGTCCGGGGGGCGTGGAGTCGACGAGACACACAGAAGCCGGCACAGGCACCGTGCGGGGAGGTAGCCGCGGCCTTGCTGCCCCGTCCCCCGGGCACGTGCACTGTCCCTGGGCACAGCCGGGTCGTCCGAGTCAGAACGAGATCTCTGCAGCCTGGTCATTCTGCAAGCACCCGCCGCCTTCCGAAATGGCTATAATGTGTGAATTGGTGGCAAATGCACGTCAAGCTCACTGATCCAGGTGACCCTGATGGGGCTTGTGAGAGGAAGCAGGACGGGGTGGGGACACGTGTCCTCAGCACCTACTTTCGGGTGTGGACAGGCCTCTCAGGGGAGGGCCTCTCGGGCAAGCAGCAGCCTGGAGGGGACACACGGGCTGCCCCGTTCCTGCTCCTGCGTCATCTCCACTGAGAAAATACCCGGTGCTCACTGGGGCAGGGTTTGGGGCTCCCCCAGCTGAGAGCCCCTCTGTGACCCTGGGTGTGCCCAGAACTGGCCCAGGTCACAGGAGGGAAGACCCGGGTGTGCAGGGTCCCAACTTCCTCCGTCACAGTAGAACAGGCTGCCCTTTGGGGGTGGAAGAAGCACTTTCACATCCAAGGTCTGGGACATTCTATGCAGAAACATCTTGTGGTGTCTTTCTGGCTCCGGGGTTATTTTTTTCTGCAATGAAAGCCAGAAACATCTCAGACCATGGTGGGTGTGTCCCCAAAGGGAAATGGAATTGTTATAGGGCAGGGAGAGGGGTACCCCCGATACCCCCAAAACTGCCCTGTTCTAAATGGGTTCTGCCATCCGCCGCATCAGTACAAAACATATTGGACTTTTTGTGGAAAGAAACTTCAATACAATTAGAAAGACAGAAAAAACAAAGAATATAGTATCTAAGTCAAGCACCCAATGTTAACCAACTCCTTGTGGGTACAAGTCCACCCAAATGGGATTGGCCCAAAACAAGTCTCGAAAGCCGGCCACAAGTCTGGAACAGCTTTTGGCAGGGACCCACACACAATGTCAGAAACCGCCAGACAGGGCCTCCCCAGTGGTGCAGCAGTTGAGCACTGCGCTGTGGAGCTGTTGGCAGCAGCGATGCAAGTTCAACGCCCGGCCGGGTAGAATCCCACATGGTGCGGCAGACTTCTCCTGCCTCACCCGCTGCTCCCCTCAGCAGTGTATTTCTGATCTGCCTGTTCTGCTCCCCGCTCTGTCTCTGGTGAACCCTCTCGCTGCCTCCTGCCTCTGGCCTGTACCCCAGCTTGAACAAAAAAAAAAAAAAAGAAACAGCCAGACAATTCTGGGAGGGACCAAAATACCTTTCAGCAGAGACCCATGCAAAAGGTCAGAAACAGTCAGACAATTCTGAGCAGAACAGAACAAAATCAAAACCAAAATCAACACAGCCATCGTTAACCTCCCCACGGGTCTCTCACCCACGTCTATTTCAATCAGTCCAGGCCAGTGCAGCTTCTTTACAAGTCTCTCTGCTCCCTGGGCCTCTTCTGGCCTCCATCCTTCTTCCATCTCCTCCTGTCTTCTGTGTTCTGTGTCTCCTCTGTGTGTGTGTCCTCTGTGTCTTCTCTGTCTCTTCTCAAGCTTCTTATATCCTGATCAGTTCCACCCTACCTTGGGTGAGACAGGGAACCTGGGACACAGAACCTGGGACACACCCTTTCTCTTGGGGACCACCCTGTTACAGAATGACATCACCTCAGACAATTGAGTTTCCTCAACCTCCCGTATTCCAGCCATGTCTCAGCACCCACACACCTTTTCCTGGGGAATCCCTCCTGAGTTAGGCTGTAGGAGACACCCACAAAGGAGGCTTCTCCTTGTGGCCAGGCTCCCCATCACTGCCAGTCTCTCCCTCCCAGTGAAATGCCGTCTCCTCAGGGGCCAGGCCCGTCAGCCACGCAGGCCCCTGGACAGTGGGGGGAGTCCTGGCTGGGAGGCGGGGCCTGGCCCCCTGCACCTCCGTGCTCTTCCCGTCTGTCACCGGAGCAGGGGAACCCTCCTGCCCTTGACCCTGCAAATCCAGCTGTGGGCTGTACCCAGGCCACAAGCATTCACCTCTGCACCTCCTCATGTTGCCTCCCCCAGCTGGACGCGGCCAGCGGGGCTGGGCTCAGGGGGTCCCGCGGGGCCGACAGCACAGGGGCTGCGGGGGGGCCACAGCCGGTGCCCAGGGTCACAGCGGGTTACGGCCAAGGGCAAGTTGTCAGAGCTGCTGTCACACTGGGAAGGGGACACGGGAGACCAGGGAGTGGGGTCCTGTCTCCCCTCCTCCCCAAATCTCCCCTCCCCGGCAGCCTCATGACAGTGTCTCTATTCCAGAAATATACTGCGGACACAGAGTTTCTGGAGCTGCCTTAAAATACAACCGCATGGAGGTGAAACAGGAGCCCCTGAATGAAGTGGTGGGGCACAGCCCCTATCGGGTCAACAACCAGCTGGACGAGGAGCTGGACCCTCTGCCTGTGGATCAGATCCTCACGCGGGCACGGGAGAATATTGGAAAGACACTAGATTACAACATCGAGTACTTCGTCACAGCACTGAGATACGGCGAGGCTCGCAGCCTGCAGGTAAGGCTGCGTTGTGGGGTGACCCTTGCCCCCGGAGGATGATTTGACACTGGTGGGGGGGAATTCAGGTGCTGCAGCCAGAGGGGAGAATCCCCATGACTGACACAAACATGGGCTCTTGGGGGCCCTCTGACTGGGCGTCAGGATATCAGAGTCAGATCTCAGAGCTGTTTCTCCCCCACCGGTGGTCCCTGCTGCTCTGTGCCTCAGTTTCCCCATACACAGGAGGAGGAGGAGGGAGGCCCTGTGGGGGCCTGGACAGCTCTGACTCTCTGGAACCTTCACCTGTAACATCAGCCTGACGGTGGTTCCCTAACCCCACAGGTTGTCTGGGGAGTCCAGACCCCCCAGGAGCATGATGTGTCCCCTGAGCCCCCCGGGCCATTCCAGCAAGGGAGGCTCTGGGTCCGTGAGCCGTGTGGGGCTGCAGAACATCTGATGTAGGATTCGGGGCACAGCTCTGTGCTTTGTCCCTGCCCTCAGTCGCCCAGTTTCTTGTCCAAAGCCCACGGCTAATAGGGGGCAGGACAGGCCCCGCCCCAGCTGCCCCTCTGCACACTGAGCCCCTCACAGTCCCTGACCGCACCCCCAGGGCTCCCCTATGTGCTCAGCCAGAGGGGGCCCTGGAAGAGAGGAGGGGCTGAGGGCGATCGTGTTTGGGGAGAGAAGTGGGGAGTCTGGGACCAGGGTGGGGCTGACCACCGGCTCCGCGTCCAGGTGGACACTGGGAAACGTGATTCTCTCTCTTCCCTCTCAGCCTCGACACTGAGCATGGAAGGACAGCGGCAGAGGGCAGAGGCGGCCGAGGCCTGCGCAGAGGGCCCAGCAGAGACCGGCGGACAGACCCCGAGGGAAAGCCAGGAGCCCTGAAAGAGTGAAGCGGGGGGCTGGGAGGCCGGCCCTCCTCCCGGCCCCCAGGCCCCCCTGCCTGCCCGGCCCCCGGTTATCTCGCTACCAGCGGTGCTGAAGGATCATTAAAAGCCTGAAAAAGCCACGAGGGCTCCAGGGCTCCTTCACCCGTGTGCCCGGATTGTAGAGAACCTGCCCTGTGCATTGCTGCCCCTGCAGGGGATTTACTAATGCCCCCCCACTGGGTCTGCAGGGCCCCCAAGAATAGGACTGAACTCGCTTTTACCCTGGGGACCCCAACATCCATCACAAGGCCTGGCTGGGGTGGGCACAGGGTTGTCACGTGATTAATAGTACGTGAGAAAACAAAGCAAACCTGTGACTCTGGGGGAGTCTTTGGAATGAAGAAGGAGTCGTGGACATCGCCAGAGAGAACTTTTTTTTTTTTTTTAAAGATTTATTT
>PVIJ01017409.1:0-29474 GCA_004024925.1 Scalopus aquaticus | reverse complement strand
AAATATTGAATGGTTTCACTTATAACAGGACTATAGGGAGGCTGGGTGGGAGAGAGACAGTGGGGTTGGTGGTGGGTGAAGGAGGGAGGTGGAGGGAGGGAAGGAAAAGGGCACAAAATGGAATAGAAAATAACACAAGGGACCATGGAGATGGATCACGGGTGAATTGGTGGTGGGCTACCCAAGGGGAATGCAAAATGTAAAAGACATAAATAACAATAAAAATATATATTAAAAAAATAAAAATAAATTATGAATTATATATGTGTGTACATTCACATACAGGAACACACACACACACCTCTACATATAATGCCAGTATGGGTAATGTAACTTCTTTGTTAACTAGAAAATACTTGATGAATTCTTAAGCAAGACAGTGTGAAAAACTAGTGTTTACCTAGTCCAGATTCCATGTTAAGCATGATACTCATTACCTCACTTAATTTTCACAAACACCTGACAGATTTTATATCCACAAATCACTAATACTTTCTAGGAAGAAACATGGTTTGAAATGAATAAATTAGTGTTTGGCGTGCTAAGTTTAGAATAACATCAAGGATATTTATATAAGTTAAATGAGCAGTGCTGAATAAATAGGAGTCCCTTCCTTTTCCTGCCACTCTGCTTTCAATTCCTATCATTATGTGCATGAAAGTAATACTGTGTGTACTCAAACACCAAAACTGAGGAAATCACACAATGACTAACTTTTCTCTGTTCCTTAAATTGCACAGTAATTAAACCGTGCTATTTCTTTCCAGTCTTTCCCCCGATGCCTTTCCCTGAAGTCTTTCCATCCTTGACCTCACTGGCAATTTCTCCCCTGAAATACTGAAATCTGCCTGCTGCATCTCTCTGGCTTCTGCACTCCTCCACCCAACTACTAAAGTCAAAGCAGTTGCTCTCTGAGGAGGCTCCACTCTCTCTGTCTTGTTATTCCCTAAAAGAGCTGCAGAAACAGTCCTATCTTTATTAATCACATAGCAAAAACAATGTGCAAAAAACTGTTTTTTCTTGTGTTTTAATAATGGAATCTGTCATTACGTCTCTACATGTTGCATTTCCACACTATGAATGAGAGAGATTTTAGTAGTCATGAGCATTATGCCACTGGGAGGCATCTTGAATTTCATCCACAATGCTGACAGAACTTCCTTGTTGATCAGTTTTCTTGACTAAAGTGTAAGGTGTCCTTGGTAGAGACCACTTGCTTTGCTTTTTAAGTTTGGTTTGGTTTTACTTTAATTCAACAGCATAATCTCAGGTTTAGTGTGCCTGAGTGAACGAATGCCACAAATTCAAGATTGATGTTTGGAATTATGGGTTGGTTTTGCAACCTAATTAACTATCTAAAACCTCACAATTAAACAACAAGCATTCACTGCCCTCCAAATAGTCTGTGGTACATTTGCATTTTGTCTGCTTCCAGAAACATGCATCTGATTTCAAAACTGTCAGCAATGCTTTTCTTCACTCTTAACTAAGGTAGAAAGAGCCATGCAGGGGTGGAGAGAAATAACTGTACTCTACCTGTTCAAACTTGATGTCATGCCGTTTTTGTGTTTACATAATAAAATCTGTCTACGAGTGAATTATGTCAGATATGTATGAATGGTATTTTGCCTGCAGTAGTACCAGAAATCTTAAAGCCTTCAAACTC
Organism: Scalopus aquaticus; assembly: GCA_004024925.1. Classification (NCBI taxonomy): domain Eukaryota; kingdom Metazoa; phylum Chordata; class Mammalia; order Eulipotyphla; family Talpidae; genus Scalopus; species Scalopus aquaticus. Next base: position 27,808 of record PVIJ01017409.1, on the reverse strand, counting down.
TGAGAATCAAAGACAGACACACAGTGCCAACCACCAGGTGATACAGGGGGGAGATTTTCCCATTTTGTGGAGAAGGCAACAGACCTGAAGTTGAGTAATTTGCCCAAGTTATAAAGTAATTAATGAAAACATGGAGATTAACACAAACTGGGCAACAAAAAGCAACACAGTCCTATTGGAAAAAATTATATTTCCACACATTATTTTTATGTTTTTCTTTTCCATTGTTTTTCTTTTCCACAATGAAGCTGAGTAATCAGACAAAGAAAGTTTGTGTTGAGTACACTTACAAAGAATCAAAGTTTTTTAGTAGGAACCTTCTCATGTTAGTCAACTTTAGCTTAATAATTTTAAAATTCAAAACTTTCTCAAAAGAAAAAGAAAGAAAGAGAATCAGAGGAAATAAAGCATGTGTGATAAATTTTAAGATTCAGCACAGAGGTTAAATTCAAAAGATTCTGTTACTGGTGCTCTCTGTCTCTCCTATTTCTAGGCTCTATTCCATTTTAATCCCTATGTTGAAATTTCAGTCTTTAGCCTTCTTTTTGCCTTCCTCTTTTAGTTTCTATAGAGCAGGTGTTCTAAAGCCAAGACCCAGAATTTCAGGGCTGGATGAACTCAGGGTGGGAGGAACAGTTTATATTCACAAACCCCTGGAATCTACAAGAAACTTATATGTTAATGAACAGATGTGCATTTTCTAGGGAAGAGGCTAATAACCTTGATAAAATTAAATTGCCATAGCATTTAATTCTACACAAAAATTAATCATAAAAAAATGCTGCCATAAAAAAATGATATGGGGGCCTCCTTGGTGGTGCAACAGGTTGAGCGCAGCGCTGTGGAGCTGTCGGCAGCTGCTGCGCAAGTTCAATGCCCGGCCAGGAAGATTCCCACATGGAGCAGCAGACCTCTCCTGCCTTGCCCGCTGCTCCCTTCAGCAGTGTATTTCAGTCGATCTGCCTGTTCTGCTACCCACTCTGTCTCTGGTGAGCCCTCTCACTGCCCCACACCTCTGGCCTGCACCTCAGCTTGTATGCATAAATAAATAAATCTTTAAAAAAAATCTTAAAAAAAAAACATGGCCATCACAATGAGTCCTATTAAGAAATAAATATAAACACTGTTTTGCCTAGAAATACATAGAAAGCATTAGCAGAAAAGTGTCCACAAGAAACAGAACAAATTGTACTACTACTATGTTATAGCCACTAGGGTTATATAAACTGCAGTAATAGTGACCTCGGGGATGCACTAAAAATGGTAGGCAAATAACCTGGAATTTGGTTTTGCAAATAATGTAACTACAACTAAAGTATAACCACAACTAAAGTATAACTGCCAGCTCAGTCTTCCCAGAATCAGATTGCAAGACAAGATTAGATATGCAAAGCATATGTTAAAGGGAAAGTCTATGGTGGATGAAGGAAGAGGAAGGAAAAGGCAAAGACTGTTCAACTTAGACACAGTTGGGTGTGAAAAAAGGGGGTGAAGGTTTGAGTTGGACAACCTCAGATCACAGTGTAGTTCTGAGAAAGTTTTAACCAGGAGAGTGGAGAATCCCTTATCACAAATTGCCTTGTAAGAGGAATGCCAAATTGGGCAGGAATGATTGAACAGGCCCTGAATTGCTTCCTCTCCAGCTGTACATTGGCTGGGAGTTCTGCTAACGTTTATTCATATCACCAGTATTAGGGCTATGCAATGTACTTCAAAGAAGGAGTCATATTTTTTTTCCACCACCATCACCTATACCCCTTTGATCCTTTGTCATTCTTTCCTCCCTTCTTAACCTCAGAAACCTCACTTCAAAACTAGAATCCGCTAGTATTTGTAAATATTTTGTTTTGTTAAATCTTCTACTGTGTAAATGTCCAATATTTGTCTCTGTCATTCTGACTTGCTTTACTACAGATAATTCCTTTGAATTCTTTCCATTTTGCTGTAATGGCAACATTTTATCTTTCCTTATGGATGAATTTAAACTTCTTGATTCAATAATGTATCAGTGGCACTTAGATTGTTTCATGTCATAGTTATTATAAATAACGCTGCAATAAACATTGAAGAACATAAATATTTTTAGCAGATGGTTCCATGTTCTTCAGGTAAATACCACAAAGTGGAATTGCTGGGTTACACAGTTTTTCCATTTTTAGTTTTTAAGTTAAAAATCACCACTTTACATTCCCACCAACAATGTTTTAGGTTCTTTTTTACATCCTCTCCAGCACTTGTTGTTGGAGGTCTTTTTCACATGTGACCATCCAGTTTTCCCAGTTCCACTCTTTAAAGAGCCTCTCCTTTCCCCAAAGTATGATTGTATCACCTTGAATCATGAATTAAATTTTGAAATATGTATGGATTTATTTCTGGGCTTTCAATTTTGTTCATTAATCCATGTGTTTATTTTTATTCCAATGCGATATTGTTTTAATTACTGTTGCTTTATGCTATAACTTAAAGTCAGGTAACATAATGCTCCCAGTTCTCTCCTTTTTTTCCCAGGATTGCATTAACCATTTGAGGTCTTTTGTAGACCCATATAAATTTTATTGTTGTTGTTCTATTTCCTTGAAGAATATTGCTGGTATTTTAATAGAGATTTCATTAACTCTATATATTGTTTTGATAGAATAGTCATTTTTACAATATTGATCTGCCTCATGAAAGGGTTCATATTTAGAATCTACATTCATCTGGAGGCATTAATTACTTTTTAAAATAGCCTGGCTTACCCCTATTTATCAATATCCAAAAACATTTGTGAAATATATTGATACATATAGTTGTAATACACCAGTTTTTTCAATCACATAAACTGTCAAATGACATCTTCATAATACTATCTCAAAATAAGGACTGTTTTATGAACTTTAATATTTCCATTATATATAGTATGTTTACATATTATATGTAGATATAATTTGTATTTCTATTATTCCATTAGTATCTCTCCTACAGTCAGTGACCAGCACAGAGGAATTAGCATCTAAAACATTATACTTAAGCATCCACAGTAGCTTTTCTGGAAACATATTAATATTGTTAGCATTGTAATATATTGTAAACTACTCTTATAGTAAGCATCTAGAGTTAGATATTCAATCCTGTCCTAAGGCAAAAAATGTAATATTCTGCTATATCATATAGTTATATCAACATACCTATATAAACAATAAATTTTCAGATAAACACAGAATCCCAAGATATGCATCTGAGCTAAGGCTCATCTAACTTTACTCCATGTTTTTAGAAAAACCATCTACCCACACTGGAAAGCTGTATTCAAACACACAACCAGACAGATAGCACCATGCAGGAATCTTGATGCATTGAGAAAAATAAGTATGAATGTGCCAAAAAATATTAGTTTGAATACATAATTAAAAGAAGAAGGTAACGTCTATAATTTATGTGGCAAAATATACCTTTTAAAATATTGTAATTATATTATTTTCAAAGACTAAAATAATAGTGCAAAAACCTTGAAGAAAAATGCTTACTGGAGTTTGAGACATTACAAAAACTCTCCATAAACAGAGTCTATTATGAATATCTTTAAGCATAAGTTTTAGACCACAATAGATCAAAGAAACTTCCAACAGCCTTGTGTATATAATTATAGCCTTCCTTCCTTTGATGATAGTATGGTAGATGTGGGTGTGTACACACATATATTAATGTATGCTTTTTTAGAAACAAAACTTAGAGCAAAAGTCTCTTGCTTAGGTCATGTTGAGTTCCAACTCTTTGGACTCATTAAGTCTTCTCACATGCTCTAGAGTCTTAATAGTCCACTTTTATTACAGTTTTCCACTCTTCTTAGAAACCATAAAGCTGCCTTTAATTTTTTTTTCTTTATTCAATTCCCTATGCTTCTGTTCATATTTAGCATAGACCCTTGCAGGTAGTAAACATTCAATGACTATTTCTTTAAATTACTGGCTACAGACATATTTTTACTTGTGAACATCTTAGTCTTTCCTTTTTCTCCTTATTTCTGCAGCAACCCTACTAATTGCACTCTACTCATTCCATTGCAGCAATGCCAAAGGCAGTGCATTCTCATTCACCCTATAGAAATGGCTGTCAGTTGACTCTTCCTATTATTTTGATCACCGATCACTTTCAAAATCTCTAATTGCTACAACTAATTTTACCTTTCAAATATCAATGTTATTATTTTTTGTGATTCACTGAGTGACCTCAGTCTATTCTTAAGTAATTTTATTTATATACCACTAACTAGCCTATTTTCACTATTACTGTCTACTACTAGATACATGTTTAACCACATTTCTGAACTTCTCAAAGAGTACTCCCTTTGGGTATAGGCTCCTCTCTTCTCAGTCAACAAAATTCATCCCTCAATTTCCAACTCAAGCCCATTTCTTTAATTAAACATTCTTACTTCTTACTGCAAGCACAATCTTATTTTTCCGGAACAATTTCTACATAAATGATATTTTCCACATTTGTTTACACCCAATAAGTAACATTATTTTTGAATATGCTTTCCATTGAAAACCTTTTGCTCACATGTAAATATATTTGTTGAATAAAGGTATACGATCATTAGCATTAGTTTTGAAGCAATACCAACCATGGTGCAGTGAATAGCATCTTTCACTTTGTGCCCTCAGTTACAGTTCAGACGGTCTACTAACACTGCAAAGGATTATGAATGTGGTAGAAATAGTCCACTTAGTACTTTTTTATAACTGTAAGAAAATGTGTACATTTCTGGCAGCAATATTTAAAATTTAGCACATTGATAAAGCACATTGTATATGCTGTTTTTATTATAACAATTGTTATTAAAGCAGGAGCCAATGTCTCAAGAGATAAGTAGGAAAGAATTAAAATTAGCGGCACAATCAACATTCAAGTTAAGCAGTTGTGGAGAAGCATGTTGAATTATTACGTTTGGGGTACTCAGTTCACCTTTCAGAAGATTTTGGTGTAACTTATTAGATAAATCTAAATAAACTCAATGAATGTGGCAACTACAAAGAATAAAAGTCATCCATAAACCCACTAGTATGATCCAATCAGGATTTTCCTTTTTGCATATTCCCCTAGTTCTTGTCCATGATTTACTTCTATATATTGCAATCATATTATATACACTTAATACTGTAAAATTTCTATGTTGTCACCTAAATAAATTAGTATTTTCAAAATATATGCTCCAAGCAATTAATTAATATTGAATTAAAATTTAATATATTAAAATACTAGTTCATCTTCTTTTAGATTGACTTTCTTTGTGCCTTTTAAAATCAGTATATTTCTTTTAACACAGTAATATTTTATAGAGCTTATTTCAACTTTGGATTAGCTCCTAGGATAACTTCTTGAAGCTAAATTTTAAAAATATTTTTTAAAGTTGCCATAACTATTTAAATATATATATCATCTCCTTACCAAGGTCTAATACACAAATTAATTGTTTTCTAAGAAGTGTATACACCCTCCAAACTTAGCATTCCTATTTTTTCCCCTTTCCTTTTTATTTTCATTGCTACTGTCTTCTTTGCTTTTCTGGGAATTTAAGCCATAAAAAATGGAGCTGGGCATCTTTCCAATTAACTTCTTTCTGCGTTTTCAAAATATGTTTAGCAGGATAATGTAGCTTATTTTACTTTCCAGTATTTTTGAACCACAAATAATGGCGGTATGGTGTTGACAGACAAGATTGAGATTGTCTAGTGTAGAAAAACCTGGCTCCCAGTCTTATACTATCTGGGTTCAAATCCCAGCACAATCACTTACCAGTTATGCAATCCCAAGAAAGCTATTGTGCTTAGGTCTGAGTGCAATCTTTTAAAAGAAAAACTGAACAACAGAACAAACAAGATGGGGAGGGGTCTTGGAAATGCACGTTAGGAACAGTTGAGTGAAACAGCAGTATTTAGTCTGGAGAAAAATAACATGGTAGGGACAGGATGGCTGACCTCAAATACCTGGGGAGCTGTCATGTGGAAGAAGTAGTAGATAGAATCCATTTCATGCTAGAGAAGATCCTAGATGGAAATCACCAAGAGGTAATTTTCAGCTTTAAAGAAGGATGGTTTTGTAGTAATTACAGCTTTTCTGTGATCAACCTGACTTGCACCTGAGTGGCAAGTTTTCTGTCATTCAAAGATTTCTGTCATTTGAAGCTGCACCCAAATGACCATCTACCATAGATGGTGGAAATTAAATGTTGAAATCTAGACAGGAAGTCAGGGGATGGGGCACTGGAATTTGGGGCACCTACTAAAAGATAACCAAGCTGTTTTGTAGGAGGTGTTTGGGGAACACTGCTTTAGATTCTAGGCAGGACTCTGGTAGCTTTGTAGATTGGGCCTGGAAAATGGAGTCTAGGGATTGATCAATAAATGTTAAGAGGGGAAAGAAAAAAGAATTTTTTGTAAAACTTTAAGGGACCTACCAATAAAACCCTTTTAAGAACTAATTCATCTTAAATAATGATTCCTGAAAATAAATCTGTAATTGTTTTTCTATGTATGACCTTTAATTATTTTGAAGCTATTAAAATAAGAGGATTTTCTCCCCTGGAAGTGTGTGCACTAGTCATCTCATATTAATATTAGATAGATTCTTTTAATTTAAATGTATCCCTTAAATTACTTTGTCTTCCAGAACTTAATTCATGTGAAGAGTAGACAGGGGAAATCTCTGTACTTCACTAGGGTTTTTCTTTTTTTTAAAGATTTATTTATTTATGCATACAAGCTGGGGTGTAAGCCAGAAGTAGGAGGGGGAGTGGGGTGAGAGGATTCACCAGAGACAGAGTGGGGAGCGGAACAGGCAGAGCGACTGAAGTACACTGCTGAGGGCAGCAGTGGGCGAGACAGGAGGTCTGCTGCACCATGTAGGAATCTCCCTGGTCGGGGATCGAACTCGTGCTGCAGTGGCTCTGGATAGCTTCACAGTGCTGTGACTTAACCTGTTGAGCCACCAGAGAGACCCAGGGCTTTTGTTAAATCTTATGTTGTATTTCTCCAGGACACCAGGCAAAGAAGGAACATTAATAAGCGTCAAAACATAAGATCGCTGTAAGAAACCTACAGAAGTTATCCCCTAATTTTCCCTTCAATTTAAAATCCCAGTAAGACAAGAGTTTTTTCCTTTATTTGTTCTTTGTTTAATTCTGGGTCCTGAGAAGTGGTGGTGTGTTATTTAAACCATGTTTAAAATCTGTGTCATACTGAGTTTTGTTTGAAATCTTACAGGAGGAGAATCTAAGGATATTAATGTCCTAGACTCATTAGTTTAAAAAAAATTCTTAACAAGTGATGCAGCCAAATATTTGGGAAAATCGAGTAGTTTACAATGCCAAGTTGAGGCTTTTCTGCTGAACCTCAGGTCACACTGAGTTCTTATTGGTGGCTTAGCTCAGGCCTTTTGCAGCCACAGTGAACTGGCCTCACTCTATTTCCTCCTCCATTTATTTCTCCTCCAAGATTTTCACAACCTTGTGGAATTGAAGAGTCTCCCAGGAGTGCACATCCAGTAACCCCCATTACCAAAGTCAGAAGATAAGGCCCCTGCCTGCTCTCTTCTCAACTTTCTCTTCTATTGAGTAAGAAAAATGTGGGAAGGTTTTGCCAGTGTTCTTAAAAGCAAAATTATCATATTTCAGAATGTACAAGAAAGAAGAAACACGTAGTAGTTAGACAACTTGAATTACAATTATTTAATTTTTATTTCATCTAATTTGTTTAACTCTAAGTTTGTCAATAGTCACATAACTTGAAAAATCACTGAACCCCACTATGCCTCAGTTTCCTCAAGTATAAAATAAAATGATGATGTTGATACTTAAGACGCTCTGATGAACAGTTTGGTCTCCTCAAATATGAACTTCTTTCTTCTAAGTGAGAAAATCACAGTCGTAAGAATAACCACCCAATCTCAAGAAGTCAAAAAGTTCAGATACATACTTCTCCCATGCCTTGGCCCCATAATAGAAACTTAAATAATTCAGTCCCAACTGGACCTTTGAATTTACAGTGACAGAGAAAGAATTAACTTGGTTGTGGCTTAATGATATCCTCAGTTCAAGGGCAGCCAAGGCAGTGGTTCCAGGGCTACTGATTCATAGTTAGTGTTGGTTGTGGGAGTGTCTCCTGCAGCCTAGTCTCCAGAGGTGGCTGCAGAGTCATCCTTGCCATATCATTACCCACCAGGTCTTTGCTTCTGGTAACATAAGCCTTTTGGTTCATGCTCATTTTTCTGAATCTTATGCTACCACCTTTCCAGGAATTTGGAAGCAATCCAGTATGTTTTCATTTCTTTTTTGTGTTAATTCCACCAATATCAGTTTCTGGTTTTTGCTACTGAGAACACTAGACAGTATGCCTGTCTATCTTGGAAAGCTGTTGTGAAATATGGCTGAATTGTTTCAAGTGACAATTTTTGGGAAAGGATAAAACAATATCTATTTTGGGGGCCTCCCAGCCCCACAACGGGTTAAGACTTAGCACGTTGAAGCTATCCGCAGCCACTGGAGCACTGAGTTTGATCCCCACCCAGGGAGCTTCCCACATGGCACAGCAGACCTCTACTGTTTCGCCCGTTGCGTCCCTCAGCTTTGTATTTTAGTCAGTCTTCCTGTTCTGCTCCCCACTCTGTCTCTCGTGAATCTGCTCACTCTTCCCCACACTTCTGGCCTGCACCCCAGCTCTTGTATGCATAAATAAATATATCTTTTAAAATATATATGATCTATTTTCACACAATATAAGGCAATATAAGGACTTATTAATGTCTTTATGGAGGAAAAAGACCAGCAAAATGCAGGCTGTGTGCTCAAGGTGCTTTCAAAATGGTAATGGTACAAGAACACAGATGACTATGTCATAACATATGGCAAGAATGTTAGGAGAAATACAAGCAAAAGCATATGGTGCAGAGGGGAAAAGAGGTCAAAAAAGGTCAAAAGGTGCATAGCTTACAGTAAGTTGAGTAGATGAACAAAGATTCCATGGGGAGGAAGTATTTAACATCATCCTTTAATAAAAGTTGAATTGGAGCTTAAGTTAGGATGCTGACATTGTCCTTGGAGTCTGGAATCTGTCACTCTCCTTTCCTAGATCTTAACCTCCTTGGTTACATTTCCTCACCTATGAAAGGAGGAAGTTTCAGTAAGTGACCTATAAGACATTTAAAGTTCTTAAGTTTCTGATAGGTGGATAGGGAAATACTGCAGGTGGGAGGGACATAGTGCACTAAAAATTAAAAAGTAAAACATGAAATGAGCAAAGGTCTAGAAGGGAGACAGCAAGTTCAATCCCCAAACCACGTTAGTTTTAGGGTGAATAGAAAGATAAAGAGAGTACGTTCCTTTTGACAAGAGGAAACCAGAAAATATTTTAACAAAATGTTAAATAAAAGATGGATTTTTGTTTATCTAGAGCAATGTATAAGATGATATATACAACAGTGATGAGGCTAGGATTTGAGGAAGTCTAAAAGAAAAACAGTGTTAAACTGGACCAGGGTAATGATAGGAGTGAAAAGAGAGGACAGCTGAGAAAGACTGTGGAGACAGATTCTCTTTAACTTAAGATCGATTGCAGAGAATGAGGGAACTGGGGTCAAGAAACTTGTAGGATGAAATTCACCATTAAGGAGGCTTTAAAATCTGCTTGGTGAAGAAGTTGAAATAGCAGCTTTGTCGTCTCTACTTAGAAAATGTCTGGAACATATCTCTATCATCAGTATTCATAGATTTACAGAAAAAGATGTTTAAAGAATTGTGACCATTTTTCTTCATTTCCATTTTGCATGCACATATATACACAAAGCACATATTCATTTTGTTTCATCTTTCTGATCATTCTACAAGGATAGTCAAGACAATAATCTAACCTTCCCTACCTCTTTCCCAATCACATTTTTAGAGATGGATATGGTGACTTGTCCTTAACTCCAAGCAAGCAAATGGGAAACACGCTTGGGTCCTAGTCCAGTATCCATTTTTTCTTTCCTAAAAGAGACCCCCTTGCCCCCAGCATAGTTTTGTTTGGAAAGTTAGGGTGTTTGTGATATTACATATTATCTCCAATTATAGATCTTGAAAATTCCCTGGTCCTCATTATGAGTTTTTATTTAGCTTTGTATTGCTAGATTTTATCTTAATTTTCTTGTTGGTCAAAAAAAAATTACTTAATGGTGTCACAGGGAAGCGGCCCAAATCAAAGAATGCAAATGTTGTTTCATGTATTTCAAAGAGGAACCATTGTTTCAGGAGCAAAGGGCATGAACTCTGAGTTAAGCTTGGAGATTTCTGACCTAGCAGCAGAAACTTTTTTTTCCAACAGAAAGAGTTTTACTGGGAAAAAAGGACAACTGTCGCCCATGAGGAGCCACAGAGGAAATTTGCCCAAAAAGACTGAGACCCTCAGTTTACAGATATGGAGCCAATAGTTATAAAACAAAGAGAATTGCTCCAAGTCACACAGTAGATATCAGAACCAACTCTAGAACGCAGCTCTTGGTTAATCAGTCCAGACACTCCTTCAGTGCTTCTCTGAAATCAGTCAAATTTGTTTAGAAGCAAGTCACAGTTTTGAAGCTATTGAAAAATAAAATTCTGTTGAGAACTATTGAAGATGCATGACAGAGAGCGTCAACCATTCGTCTGTAAATACTTTCAAACTGCTGGTGAGTCAATTTGCTCTACTGGAGTTTTATGAGCCCATAGAGGAACATAAGAAAACAAACTATGGTGACACTGAAACAGTCAAACTTTTACCAGAAGTATCTTTAGCTCTGATCTGACTTTAGAGTCCCAGACATACAGACTCTACCTGAATATCTTACCTTCATCATAAACTCATCTCTTTATCGCCCTTGTTTTACAACACAAGGTCTCTGATGTTCAGCCCTAGGCTGGAAATCATTTGAGTTTTAATGGGCAATAATCTTAGCTTCAAGTAGATCTGAGATGTTTTGGTGGTTTTGCTTTTTCACATGCTAAACAAATTTAAGAATTTATTTTAAAAAGTATATTTTGCTCAGATTGCAAACAGTGAGTTTTAAAAGGCATAAGAAGTAAAGAACCTGAATTAAGGCCAAATTAAAAAAAAAAGTTTGTGCAGTTCTTTTATCCTTTATGATAGAGACTGTTGAGTGTAAAATAATAATTCCTTGTTACCATAAGAATGCTGATCTTTTAACATTGACGTATTTATCTTACAGAGAGATCATCATCAATATTTGCTTTTCAGTTGAAAATTTAATACTTCACTATTTTATCAATGACCATCAATGCAAAATATATTTCAGCAAATAATGGTATGTTACCTTTATGTGATTAAAAAAAAACAAAAAATTAAGATACTGACCCCCTCACCCTCCCAAAATTCCTGATGCTCATTTTATCACTTCAATCAAGCCAGGCTAAATTAAAACGTAAAAAAGATTATAGTTTATTGATTTCCTTAGGCTACTTAAAAATAAATGTGGAGCTCTATTATTCTTACTATGAAACAAATACTGAACTCTGCCCTTCGGCATGCTACCATACTTCAAATGCTGATCTTATCACTGCTTGCAAGTCAAACAGAGTTGGACTTTAAAAGGAAGAAAGGAAACCCTGAGCCCCTGGGAAGCATCAGGGGTCAACCTGTTGGTCTGGTTCTGGTGGGAACTTTACCCAGAGTAACAGTGCCTGGGGGCGCGGGCGGGAGCGGGGAGGGGGAAGGGGCACAATTTGCGTCCAGCAGCCATTTTTCAATCAAAACAAATAACCAGAATTTGAAAATTAACATATAAAGAGCCATAATCTGAAATTGATTTCCTGTTTCAATTGGAGTCGTCCTATTTGTTTGATTTGTGAACAGGAAATAGTATGTTTCCTCATCACTGCAGTTTGAATTCTGTATGTAATAATAAAAGATTCATAATAAATGATAAAATGATAATGCCAAAAAAATTGGAAGCTACAGGCTCGGATGAGGATTTTCTCATATGTTTAAATAACGACCATCTTCCTTTCATGTTCCTAATATTCATATTGCACTAAATTGTAAAATGCATTTATCAATTGTAAATGGCAGTTAAAAGCTGTGAAACAGTGCAAAGCCTACAGAATAAACTCAATTAATGTACAGTTAGCTAAATGTTATTTGTTTGTATTAATTCCTTAAAATGTCTCTTTCATGCTCTTTTAGTTTCCCTCCCCCCCCCCCAAAGGCCATCCCCTCCCTTGTTTCTTTTTGAAAGATTTCAGAACTTTCCTGTCTCTTGTCTCCCTGAAAAGTGGGCTTCTTGGAGCAGAATCTGTATCTCCCAGGAATACGTAAGTGCAGTGGTTGTGCTGTGGTCTGGAAAGGAGCTGTGAATGTTCTAGGCAGGGCGCAAAACCCTGGACCAGGCACCAAGGCGTTGAAGGGAAATGCTTCTTACTGAAATGCACTCACATTGCTTCTTGTAGCTACAATACAGACTGAAACTTAAGAAGGGCATACCAGTTTCTTACTCTCCTTCCTTTCCCCAATCCAAAATATCTATAAGCAGGGAAAGGGCAGGATGACCACTGTTCTAATACTGTATTTCAATCAATAATCTCACTGGTAATATCAGAGAGAAAAGAACATTACTCCAAATAAAATATTTTAATCAGGATAAGCATGACTACTCAAAAAACTACTCTGGAAGTGTTTGGGTTTTAATTGTGAGGGGCTGTTGTCCTCTGGGGTGTGGGGTGTGAAGGCAGAAGGGAATCTACGCTCTACTGAAATTCGACAAACACAAGGGGGCAGAAAGAGCTCAAACTCTGACTTCAAAACTGGCTGAAATGGGAGGTAACCAATTTTAGTTCGCCCTCAGGATATTTATCAATTCCCTTTGCCTGCAAAGAAATGTGATGCTGACAAGTGGGCTTTAGTTTGTACTTGGTCTAATTACTGCAGAGAGAACAGGAACGTCTCTAAAGACACCTACCCAAGAGCGCGGCTTTGGGAGAGCCTGGGGCTACATTCTCTAGAATTTCTTCTTTGGTGCGAGTCTCGCGATTCCAATCAGACTGCATTTCTCACGAATTCCAAATGCCCTTTTTTCCTTTTACTCTGAACTTTGGTTGCAAAGGAAGGACCTGTTAAAAACTCACCAATCCAAGGACGGCACCCATTGTAGTTTACGAGGAGACTGAAGCAGTAGGGGGTGGGTGAAGGGGGGCGCAACCGGCTCCAGCATTGACTTTTAATTTAGCTGTTTTTCTTTTGCAAATATGCCCCACAATTTCCTCCCAAACTGGTCAGGGTTTCGATTCAAACTTAGGCGGCTGTGCGTTTAACTTTCCTCAAGGCTTTTCAAGTTTCGGTGAAAAATAAGCCTCCTTGCTCGCGATTTCATTGAATTTGGGAGGTGGGAACCAAATGGGTAATCCACAGGCGCAGACAACTGAAGAACGAATCTAGCCTAAAGCGAGATCTCCCGGGCTAAAATCTCAACCCCAGCAGTCCACACCAAAAACGCGAGCAAGGGTGGGGAGCTCCAGGCCGCTCGTCCCCTCACTTCCAAGACAACCTGTTACCCCTTCTATCTCCTCCCCTCTCGGCGGTTTCCACGCCTCGGCCCCTAGGAGCTGATTGGCAGAAACCACCACCCAACCCCGGACTCCGGGCCTCCTCCCGTGGCTGACGATTGGCCTCCTGAGAGAATTGTAGTAAAGGGGGTTCCAGGGGAGGGATTTCCCTCAAAGCCTAGAGTTCGGGGACCGGACAAGAAGGAGTGGAGTTACTCAGTTCTCCGCAAGGCTGAGCCACGAACTGCAGAGCCGGGCTGGCCCGGCGGGCTTGGCCTCCTCTGCTATAGCTCCAACCAGGACCGCGCCGCACAACTTTCCCATCCTTCTGGCCCAGCTTTGGCTACAGCGGGACCCCGTAGGCAGCGCTTGGAATCCCCCGCACTTTCCGGAGGGGTCGCTAGCTCTCCGCCCAGGGGACTGACGGTACGCTCTCAGACTGACCTGGCTCAAACCTAACAGGACCATGTGCGCAGCCGGGACCCACGGGGTCGCCTCCAGAGCGCGCCGGACAGTCTGTCCCACCAATTTTCAGCCGATACCTCTGCCGCCGCCCCGGCTGTTGCCAGTGCTGCTGCTTCTCCTGTCACTGGTAAGCCGAGTCCGGGCAGACCCCGCTGCCCCTGGTCGGGCGTTGGCGTCTCCGGATTTCGCAGGGGTTTCTGGGGTCCCAGCCGAGGAGGCCATAGTGTTGGCGAACCGTGGGCTCCGGGTACCCTTCGGCCGCGAGGTCTGGCTCGACCCGCTGCACGACTTGGTGCTGCAAGTGCAGCCGGGGGACCGCTGCACGGTGACTGTGCTGGACAATGACGCGCTGGCCCAGCGGCCGGGCCGCTTGAGTCCCAAGCGCTTCCCGTGCGACTTCGGCCCTGGAGAGGTGCGCTACTTACACCTAGGCGCGCGCAGCCCGTCGCGGGATCGCGTCAGGCTGCAACTGCGCTACGACGCGCGGGGAGGAGCGGCCGTGCTACCCTTGGTGCTGGAGGTGGAGGTGGTGTTCACCCAGCTAGAGGTTGTGACTCGGAACTTGCCCCTGGTCGTGGAGGAATTGTTGGGAACTAGCAATGCCCTGGACGCACGGAGCTTGGAGTTCGCCTACCAGCCGGAGACGGAAGAGTGTCGCGTGGGTATCCTGCCGGGTTTGGGCGCGCTGCCTCGCTATGGGGAACTCCTCCACTACCCGCAGGTTCCGGATCAAATGAGCGAGGGGGGCGCCCAAGAGCCCCTTATGATGGACTGCAAAGCTTTCCAGGAGCTAGGTGTGCGCTACCGCCACACCGCCCCCAGTCGCTCACCAAACAGGGACTGGGTACCCATGGTGGTGGAACTACGCGCGCGAGGGTCTCCACGGGGCAGTCCTGCGTTGAAACGCGAGCATTTCCAAGTGCTGGTGAGAATTCGAGGAGGGGCTGAGAACACTGCACCCAAGCCTAGTTTTGTGGCCATGATGATGATGGAAGTGGACCAGTTTGTACTGACCGCCCTCACCCCAGACATGCTGGCTGCTGAGGATGCTGAGTCTCCTCCTGACCTTTTGGTCTTCAACCTCACCTCTCCATTCCAGCCCGGCCAGGGCTACCTGGTGAGCACTGATGATCGCAGCCTGCCCCTCTCCTCCTTCACACAGAAGGATCTGCGCCTCCTGAAGATTGCTTACCAACCCCCCTCAGAGGACTCTGACCAGGAGCGTCTCTTTGAACTGGAGCTGGAGGTAGTGGACCCAGAAGGAGCAGCCTCAGACCCTTTTGCCTTCATGGTAGTGGTGAAGCCCATGAACACGCTGGCTCCAGTAGTTACCCGGAACACTGGTCTCATTCTCTATGAGGGTCAGTCTCGGCCCCTCACAGGCCCTGCAGATAGTGGGCCACAAAACTTGGTCATCAGTGATGAGGATGACCTAGAGGCAGTGCAGCTGGAGGTGGTGGCTGGACTCCGCCATGGTCACCTGCTCCTTCTGGGTGCCTCCCATGGCAACTCTGCCCCTAAGACCTTCACGGTGGCTGAGCTAGCAGCAGGCCAGGTGGTTTACTATCACGATGACAAAGATGGCTCATTGAGTGACAACCTCGTGCTTCGAATGGTGGACGGAGGAGGCAGGCACCAAGTGCAGTTCCTATTCCCTATTACCTTAGTACCTGTGGATGACCAGCCACCAGTCCTCAATGCCAACACAGGACTGACGCTGGCAGAGGGTGAAACAGTGCCCATCTTACCCCTCACTCTAAGTGCAACTGACATGGACTCAGATGACTCTCTGCTGCTTTTTGTCTTAGAATCACCCTCCTCAACCACAGGACATTTGCTTCTCCGTCAAACTCATCCTCCCCATGAGGAAGAGGAGTTTCTCAGGGATTCTTGGAGGAAACAGGGAGATTTCTATGAGCAAACGGTGACAGAGTGGCTGCAGCGGGACATCATGGAGGGGAGGCTCTTTTATAGGCACACTGGGCCCCATAGTCCTAGGCCAGTTATGGACCAGTTCACATTTCGGGTCCAGGATAATCATGACCCCCCTAATCAGTCTGGACTACAGAGGTTTGTGATACGCATTCATCCCGTGGATCGCCTCCCTCCGGAACTGGGCAGTGGCTGTCCCCTTCGGATGGTGGTGCAGGAATCCCAGCTCACACCTCTGAAGAAGAAGTGGCTGCGCTACACTGACCTGGACACAGATGACCGAGAACTGCGTTACACAGTGACTCAGCCTCCTATGGATACAGATGAAAACCACTCACCAGCCCCACTGGGCACCTTGGTGCTGACAGACAACCCCTCAGTGGTGGTGGCCCATTTTACCCAGGCCCAGGTTAACCACCATAAAATTGCTTATAGGCCTCCAGATCAAGAGCTGGGAGTGGCTGCCCGAGTGGCCCAGTTCCAGTTCCAGGTGGAGGACCGAGCTGGGAATGTGGCTCCGGGCACCTTCACCCTGTACTTGCAACCAGTGGACAACCAGCCACCTGAGATCCTCAACACTGGTTTTACTATTCAGGAGAAAGGCCACCACATCCTGAGTGAGACAGAGTTGCACGTGAAGGATGTAGACACTGATGTAGCTCACATTTCTTTCACTATCACACAGGCACCTAGACATGGCCACATAAGGGTGTCTGGACAGATACTGCACGTAGGAGGGACCTTCCATTTGGAGGACATAAAACAAGGTCGGATTTCCTATGCTCATAATGGGGATGAGTCCCCGACTGATAGCTGTTTGTTGGAAGTCAGCGACAGGCATCACGTGGTGCCCATCACTCTCAGAGTGAATGTCCGGCCAGTGGACGATGAAGCGCCCATGTTGAGCCTTCCTGCAGGTACCCTGGGATCGTATCTAGATGTGTTAGAAAATGGGGCTACTGAAATCACTGCCAATGTTATTAAGGGAACTGATGAGGACACTGATGATTTGATGTTGACTTTCCTCTTGGAAGATGCGCCCTCATATGGAGAAATCCTTGTAAATGGAGTCCCAGCAGAGCATTTTACCCAGAGGGACATCTTGGAGGGCTCTGTCGTCTATGCTCACACTAGTGGTGAGATAGGTCTGTTGCCCAAACAGGACTCTTTTAACTTGAGTCTTTCTGATATGTCTCAAGAATGGAGAATAGGTGGCAATACTATCAAAGGAGTTACGGTGTGGGTGACCATTCTCCCTGTCGATAACCAGGCGCCAGAAATTTCTGTAGGTGAGAGCTTTATTGTAATGGAAGGTGATAAAAGTGTTATAACTTCAATGCATGTCAGTGCCGAAGATATTGATTCCCTAAACGATGACATTTTGTGCACTATAGTTATTCAGCCTACCTCAGGTTATGTCGAAAACATTTCTCCAGCACCAGGCTCTGAAAAATCAAGAGCAGGCATTGCCATAAGTGCCTTCACCCTGAAAGATCTCAGACAGAGTCATATTAACTATGTCCAAAGTGTTCACAAAGGGGTAGAACCTGTGGAAGACCGGTTTGTATTTCGTTGTTCTGACGGCATTAACTTTTCAGAGAGGCAATTTTTCCCCATTGTAATTATTCCCACCAATGATGAACAGCCAGAAATATTTATGAGAGAATTTATGGTGATGGAAGGCATGAGTCTGGTGATCGATACACCCATCCTCAACGCTGCAGATGCTGACATTCCCCCGGATGATTTAACTTTCACTATTACCCGATTTCCTACGCACGGTCATATCATGAACCAGCTGATAAATGGCACAGTTCTGGTGGAGAGCTTCACCCTGGACCAGATCATAGAGAGTTCTAGCATTATTTATGAGCATGATGACTCTGAGACCCAGGAAGACAGTTTTGTGGTTAAGCTAACAGATGGTAACCACTCTGTAGAAAAGACAGTCCTCATTATGGTTATCCCAGTTGATGATGAGACCCCCAGAATGACCATCAATAATGGACTAGAAGTAGAAATTGGGGAATCCAAAGTGATCAACAACAAAATATTAATGGCAACTGATTTAGACTCTGAAGACAAATCCTTGGTCTATATTATTCGTTTTGGGCCAGGACATGGCTCATTACAGAGAAGGAAACCTACAGGTGCCTTTGAAAACATCACACTGGGCATGAACTTTACCCAGGATGAAGTGGACAGAAACTTAATCCAGTATGTCCATTTTGGGCAAGAGGGAATTCGGGACCTAATTAAATTTGATGTCACTGATGGGATAAATGCTCTCATAGATCGCTACTTCTATGTTTCTATTGGGGGCATTGACATCGTCTTCCCTGATGTGATAAGTAAGGGAGTATCCTTGAGAGAAGGCGGTCAAGTCACCCTCACAACAGACCTACTAAGTACT
This sequence comes from Scalopus aquaticus, assembly GCA_004024925.1. Lineage (NCBI taxonomy): Eukaryota > Metazoa > Chordata > Mammalia > Eulipotyphla > Talpidae > Scalopus > Scalopus aquaticus. Next base: position 9,452 of record PVIJ01017409.1, on the reverse strand, counting down.
AGTGACTTGAACAGTCCTGATGAAAACTTAGTCTTTACCATCACCAGAGCTCCCATGAGAGGCCACTTAGAGTGCACTGATCAACCTGGGGTGTCCATCACATCTTTCACTCAGCTCCAACTAGCTGGCAACAAGATCTACTATATCCACACAGCTGATGACGAGGTGAAGATGGACAGTTTTGAGTTTCAGGTCACTGATGGACATAACCCTGTCTTCCGAACTTTCCGTATTTCCATTAGTGATGTGGACAACAAGAAGCCGGTGGTCACCATCCATGAGCTGGTTGTCAGCGAAGGTGAAAACAAGCTAATCACTCCCTTTGAGCTCTCTGTGGAAGACAGAGATACTCCTGACAAACTCCTGAAGTTCACTATCACCCAGGTGCCTGTTCATGGTCAACTCCTGTTCAACAACACTAGACCTGCCATGGTTTTTACCAAGCAAGACTTGAATGAGAACTTAATCAGCTACAGACATGATGGCACTGAATCAAGTGAAGACAGCTTCTCCTTCACAGTGACTGACGGTTCCCATACAGAATTCTATGTTTTTCCTGATACAGTATTTGAAACAAGGAGGCCCCAAGTGATGAAGATTCGGGTATTAGCTGTTGACAATAATGTCCCCCAAATTGCTGTGAACAAAGGGGCCTCGACCCTTCGCTCTCTGGCCACTGGTCACTTGGGCTTCATGATTACCAGCAAAATCTTGAAAGTGGAGGACAGAGACAGCTTACATTTTTCCCTCAGGTTCATTGTAACACAGGCTCCTCGGCATGGCTATCTCCTCAACCTGGGCAAAGGCAACCACAGTGTCTCTCAGTTCACACAAGGTATGCTCACTTTTCTTTCCTTTCCACCAGAGGACATTCCCTGTCTTACTTTCTAAGAACAGTACTGTCTGTGAAAACTTCGTAAGCAGAACATCAAATTAGAGTCCAAGAGAAGGGAAAGAAAAGGAGAGGGAGAATATAGGGACTCCCCTTCCTGGGAGAACACCTCCTTTCTGGCAGTGACCTTAATTAGAGGAAGTTCAGTGTATGTTGATAGTGGCAAGGTAGAGGCAGACTTTGGTGAGGTAATATTGAAGTAGGCTGTTAGCCAGGTGTTTGCTATAGAAGGGTGGTGAAGCACCGTAGCCCCTTGAAGAAAGATGTGCTTTCTAAATTCTATGGACTTGTTATTTTCACCAACCATTCAAATAGAGCTTTCAGATTTATATTACTTTGATTACTTTTTGAGAGTATATTGTAATACTGTTACAGTTGTTAGGAACTTTGTGACCAAAAAAAAAGATTTATCTATACTTACTTCGTAGATTTTCCTTTATAATTCTTTAATAATACTGACGCAGGCAAACACCTGTCCAAAGAAGTAGAAGCTTAACACCTACCTAGGGTTATAACAACGACATGTACAAGGCATGTTTCTATGATACACACACATGAGAGAGATTATACGTAATGGTGTATAAGAACATAATTTGTTCATCACTAAAATAGACATCCACATCATTATTAAGACCCTGAAGATATGTTAACAAGATTGAGAGTAGAAGAAGGAAATTATTTCCTCATTTCAAACCTTCTTTCTGCCTTTTTAAGAACACCAGTTGTCTCTCTTCTGCTACATTCTTGAAGCTAAAGTGAATTCCTACCTGAGTTTTCTTTGTGTGTGGACACAGTCTGAGACCGGAAGGGCAAGTGACCTATGGTGAATTACCCAGTGACTGACGGAAGAAACCCAGTCAGTCTGCTGGCTTGTGAGCCAAGGCTGTGTTCTCTAGATGTGTGACTTTCACTATAAAAGGTTTTGGGTTGCTTTCATGAAAATCTCACCTTGTCAGAAGGGAAAGGAGCTCTAGCCTATGTGGCCTGCGGGTGGAGATGGAGTTTAACCCCAGGGCACCCCAATGGGGGTGTGCTTTTCCTGCAGCAGTGTCATGTTCTTAGATAACAAATGCTTTAATAAACATGGATGTGGTAAAGCGTAGTGTTAAAGTGAACTGCTTCTCTGTTTTAGATGCTGGCAAATAGCCCCACACTCCAACCTCCTGATTCTTGGCTGAAAGCCTGAATATATCCTAGGGCCTGCAGGGACAGGAAAACCTCAGAGTGCCAAGTGTCATGCCAGAAACTGCAGGAAACTGTTGTGTGAAGACTTTCTGGGGCTAGAGATGCCATGCAATCTTTGATTGGTTTATTTTTATGGAAAGCGAAGAGGATGAAAGGAATATATTAGAGGAGAGAAAATGTTACTCCAAATAACTCCACTGACCTGAAGGAACCTGATTTTAGAGGTTTTTCAGAGGGAATTTAGGGGGTGAATATAGGCAAATGGTTTCATTTAAATTCAATGGACAAATAACTCAAGTTCTATGTCAAAGAGCTCAAAATACTGGAATATTATTTCTTAAATATGGAACCCTAAAATGATGTTATTTCATTAGAGGCTGTCGATTTGTCTCTTGCTGATATTAACTCACCATAGTCACTTTTTATGGTCATTGTAAATATAGAGTAGTCATTGGTTTCTTATAAAAAGTGAATATATAATTTTAAGATTATCTTTCCAAAAGAAATTATACATTCCAATAAGAACCCAAATATTGACTAGGAAAATTGTTGGTATTTGGACACACAGCACTCATTTGAACAAGTTGAGGCTGGATTTCAGTTCATAGCAGTTATTTATGGAGATTAAGTAAGTGAGTAAAAATGGAGAAAGCGCCATCTTAGAGCGACCATGGCTGCTTCCCCAGCTGGAAATAAAAGCCTTGTTGAGAATGATGACTACGCTCTTATTTGCTTTGTTTTTGATTTGTTGTGAAAGCATAAACTATATTTTGATGGCCTTTCAATGCGCTGAGTTAAGTCAAGTTAGCGCATGTGCCAGAGAGGGTTATTCACAAGTGGATTGACTAACTGGTCTCTAAGAGGAGAAAAAAATTAACTCTTTGCTAAAATGAATTAAATTTTGTTATTAGGGAAGTTAACAAGGTGTAATTAGATAAGTTAGAGATATTTGGTTATTTCATACTTGTCCTCTTTGCTAAGATGCCCCTGCTCTCTCCACTGAGGTCTAAATCACTTGTCTCAAGTCCCTGCATTTTTTCCCCTCTACAACAAGTACATAGTGATTTCTTTCAGAAATTCCCCCAAATAGTTGGAACCAGGGTCTGGTGACTAAAATTAGAATAAAAATTTTAGAAAACCTATGGAATAATTGTGCAGATAAAGTGAATTAGATTTTTTTTAAAGATTTATTTATTTTTTATTTATACATACAAGTTGGGGTATAGGCCAGAGGCGTGGGGCGGCGAGAGGGTTCACCAGAGACAGAATGAGGAACAGAACAGGCAGATCGATGGAAATACACTGCTGAGGCAAGCAGCGGGCAAGGCAGGAGAGGTCTGCCGCGCCATGTGGGATTCTCCCTGGCCGAACATCGAACTTGTGTCGCCGCTGCCAACAGCTCCACAGCGCAGCACTCAACTGCTGCACCACCGGGGAGGCCTCAAAGTGAATTAGATTTGATATGTGTTTCGTAATTAGAAGAAAACCTAGCTGATTGTTGAGTGTTTAAAAAAGATAACATTTTGGTTACTAGGTTTTTAACTTCTTTATACTTTTTGTGCCTTAACAAGTGTTTGTTTATATTTATTTATTTATGTTTATAAATTTATTTTTAAAGTGAGTTATCATTAGGATATCCCCCCATCAGGTATTGACAATATAGTGCACCCACAACCAAATCACCCGCAGCCTACCACCATAGTCCATTGTGTTTCCTTCCCTCTATTCTTATCCCTCCCCCTACCTCTCTTCCTCTGGATGCTTCAGTTCTATTGTCAACTTTCAAGGGCTTTGAAGCTTGTCTTTATCTGACCCTTAGTTTGGTTTCTCTATATTCCACATATTAGTGACACCATCTGGTATCTATCTTTAAAATATGTTTCAGTTACTTTTAGAGGCACCTGTTTAACAATAGTTGCATGATCAAAGTCTTTACTTCTTTGAGATTTTCTTTAAAAGCCTGTTCTTTTTATGAACCATGAATTAGATCAACAGAGTTATAAAGAAAATGAAAAGGATTTTTAGTTTGTTGCCAACAGTCAATTTGTCTGCCCTCACATGGAGGAAAAATGAGTACCATAGAATTATATGCATGTTCTCTTTACTTAAAAAAGATTCTTAAAAATCAATTTTATTTTAACAAATTATCTCCTACACACAATAGTTTCTGCTTATGCAGATGCTCCAACAGAGATTGGGTATACTGAACACTTTTCTCTTTTCTCATAATAGAGCCTTTGGGTTTTCTTACAAAATTAAAGATGGAATGGGAATATTGAAAGGGTCCCCTATCAGTGAGAGCAGGGTTTTTAACGCTGAGTGTTTTGGAGCTAGTTTACTTCATACCTCAGCTGTCAGCTCGAGGTTGTGAAAGTCAGGAGTTGATGGGTAAGCAGGTAAAGTGCTGTGCAGGGGCTTTGCTCCTCACCCTGCAGAGGCATCACACATGCACCGGTAGAGATGAAGTGTGATTTCCCCAGACCTCTGTGCGCCTTCCTTTTAAATTAAGACGCATTCAAGCCTTTACTGACTCTGAGAAAAGGATTGTGGGAATTGAAGATTAAAAAATAAAATCCTTTAAGGTTTCAATCTTCTAGGAAAGGTGGTCATGCGGGATCATAAAAATGACACTTGATGGAAGCTGGGGACATTATACTAACATTAGAAGTGAAATGCTCCGGGAGAACAAAACATACTGAATTTCCTTCACCTTCAAGGACTGCTGTTAGCCAGCTGGTATCATTAACTATTAAATCAGATTTTTCCCTCCTCAGATATATGATTATAAGCAAGTCAACTTTCAAAACTGAGCCGGAGTATGTGTGGCACATATGTAAAGTGGAGCTATAGAAATCTATGGAGTAACTTGTTGATTCTAATCTGCATCATAAACTATTCTTACATATAATGCCTTTAAAACCCCATAACAAGAACATAGTATAACCCCTACGAGATGAGAAAAGCCATACAACACATGTTAGAAAAATAAATATGACACACCATCATTGAAGCTATTTTTAGCTATGATCTTGATTTGATGTTGCCTTGGAAATAACTACTTAGTGATTGGCTTGGATCAAATAACGGTCTATTATGAGTATCACAGAACAGAATGTTTGTTGCATTATGTTATCTGTGTGGCTTGATTAAGGAAAGAACTGGTCAAATGGATTAATGAAGTTTAAAAATTATATATATGGTTTCAGGGAAACAAGCTGATGATAGTTCTCTAAGTTGACAGAATAGAAAGCAGCAGAAAGAGCATTTCTGAGGCAGAATAACTTTTCACTCTGAAAAAAGCTTGCAGTTGTTACTAGATAGTTTCTGTTGTAAATTCTCTCTGACATTGGATCATGTTGTCAATCTGTGGGATTTAGAAATATCTCCTTGATTGTTTCTTTTAAAATTTGGAGAGCTTAAAAAAGGCTTACTGTGCCGCAAGAGGTAAGAAAAATTAGCTTGAGGGAGGGCAAGGGAACCTCTTTCCTTTTAGGGGCAGTTTCCAAGGCAGGCAAGCAAATTTGCCATGCCTCAAAATATCTCCCTTTCCACCTGTCATGGAGTCTGACATTCCATATTTAGATAGTCACTCCTTTGGTACATGAACATGCAGATACTATTGGGATGGGCAATACCTTGCTATTATTATAACCTAGCTCTTGCACTTTTTATCTGTGTGAGGGATCATATTTCCATGCAATAGCTGAGATCAAAGGGTTTAAGATATGAGAAGACAGTACTGTTTCTCTTAGGAGAAAGAAACCTAAATATGGTTACAGGAAAGTAATAGCCAAGAAGACCTACCATGAGTAAGAATCACCAATTTTGCCCTAGTCATTAATCACCTCGCTTTTTGGTTATTCTTCTAGCTGACATTGATGACATGAAAATATGCTATGTTTTAAGAGAAGGGGCCAATGCCACAAGTGATGTGTTCCATTTTACAGTTGAAGATGGTGGTAAGTATTCCGCTTTCCTGTTAGTATAAAAGAAGAGAGCAACTTGTATTAGTTGCATTTTGACAACTGTATTATAAGGCATCCATGTCCATGGTCACTTCCTGCTCACTTGAATCTATAAGTTGATATTTGCCATAGAATATTTTACTTTCTCAATCTGACTTAATCCTACTTGTAATTATGATGCAATGTTAAATGTTCTAGTTTTGCACTATTTTTATCTTATTTGTAAAGCACTCAAGAGAAAGAGCTATATAAATAAAACCCCATGTCCAGTTGTTCAATTTACACTTTGTATGAAATGAGATGTGGGAAGGATGTTGGAATCCAGCCCATCTCCATTTGCAAGCCATGTGCCTATCAGGTGTGCCTAGCAGGGTGTTCCTCTCGGGTGTGCCTAGCAGGGTGTGTCTACTGTGTGCAAGTTAGCACATGGTGCTCTTTTCTAATTTGTATGTGTGGGCTGTGTGGACTGTTGTCAACATGTAACATGTTGCATTCACAAGAAATCAGTGCTATTTAAATGTACAATTTATCTCACCAGTATCAGTATGTGTAATGATTTTCTTAGTGTTGGGGATTCTGTAAGTGAGTCTAGCTAAAGTCTTGCCTGCTGAAGTCTAAGAATGCTGTGCAAAATAAGGTATGATTTGTGATCTAAGTGTCTTCAGCAATTTATTGTCACTGCTCCTGCAAAGTCGTGATTGTCCCTCACACTCTTTACTGCTCTTAATTGCATCTCTTCTTAACCCCACAGACACAGAAAAAAAAAAATTGGCTTTTTCTAGTTAAACATAAAGATGCTTTTGTACTCTTGTGCTCTAAGGAGAAGCGAATAAATGTCAGGAAGTACATGTGTTGTATGAACAAGAGAAAGTAAGTGGGGAGACCTGTGTGAGAGAGAAGAAGGGAGAAAAATGATTTAGATTCAGTCCTCTGTTTCCTTCTAATGCTTTTTCAAACTATTTCAAACTCCTGGCAACTATTATGTCATCTCTCTCAAAAAGAGTACATGCTTATCCTTCATATATTTTGAAGCATTAAATAGAATTAGTTTAAAGTATCAATGAACATAAGACGATCACAGCTCTGAAAAGCAACATCTGGTGGGTGTGTGCCAGAGAAGTAAAAAAAAAAGGTATGTTAACTTGGGTTCATAGATTTAATAAATTTAATATCTATTTGTATAGTAAACAAATCATAGTTTAGTATTCTGCATAATGATAAAATGAATCTTATAGGAAAACAACTTCTAAGAAGGAATCTAAATTTAAAAAAAAAAGTGATCTGCTTGTTGAATCTTGCTGCTCAAGTGGGAAATTCTACTACAAGTAAACTTTAGAGTAAGATGCTAAGTCAGTGTCAAAACTGAAGAAACAAATTATTAATTCAAGATACCATATTTATTTCTTAGAATTACTGAATAAGCCTCAATAGCAAAAGTATGACTTGTCTTAAAATTACCAAGAAGTTTGAAATATAAGAGCTGTAATTCTAAGACGTTATAACCTGTCCTCTTTCAAATTTGTTTTTTACCTTCATTAAATGCAATGGTGAACATATATGTGTGTGTATAGATTCTGTTATCATGCACATTCCTTTTTTAGTTGGATGGAATGGTAACATTTACTTTAAACTCTTGGTAAGTATTCAAACTTTCGAAAACATTATGCGGTATCATATTTCCAATCTTAAGTGGGGAATGACTAGCTGAAGAGGCTGGGTTTATTTTTGGGTTTGTTGAAAATATAGCTGAGCCATCAAAGATTGTGTTTATGGAAATAGGAATTAAATAATTTTAGGAGCTTTTTCAGAGCTGTAGTTCCATGGGAAAGACAAAACTCCCAGACATTGCTCTTTACCCTCCTCTTGCCACTGTCATGGCATCCCATGTGGGGCCTGGGAGGATTCTGGTACACTGTGCAACATAATTTATCTTTTTTTAAAATATTTTATTTTTATTTATGCATACAAGCTGGAGTGTAGACCAGAGATGTAGGGTGGTGAGCGGATTCACCAGAGACAGAGTGGGGAGGAGAACAGGCATATTGACTGAAATACACTGCTGAGGGGCGCAGCGGGCGAGGCAGGAGAGGTCTGCTCTGCCATGTGGGAAGCTCCCTGGCCGGGGATTGAACTCCTGCTGCAGTAGCTGTGGACAGCTTCATAGTGCTGTGACTCAACCCATTGAGCCACCAGGAAGGTCCCCACATAATTCATCTTAATTTCCTTACTGTAAGGAAGCTTTCCTTTGACAGAATAAACACTTGAGAGCTGCAAGATTAAAAATTAAAAGTCAGATATTTACTGATGTTGTTTTTTTTTTGGAGGGGGGATGTTAACATATTTTGTATTGAGTTAATATTGGTTTACATTGTTATTTGCATTTTAGATGTGTAAGATTCCCCTCTTCAGGTGTTGTTGCCATACCCACTACCAAAGAACCCATAGTCTACCATCAACCCTTGTGCGCCCCTCTGTTCTAGTCCCTCCTCCTCATCTGACCCTTTGTTTTGTTCTTCTATATTCCACATATAAGTGACACCATCTGGTATTTTCTTTCTGACTTTTTTTTTTAAAGATTTATTTATTTATGCATACAAGCTGGGGTACAGGCCAGAGGGATGGGGCAAGAGGGTTCACCAGAGACAGAGAGAAGAGCAGAACAGGCAGATCAATGGAAATACACTGCTGACGGGAGCAGCAGGCAAGGCAGGAGAGGTCTGCTGTGCCATGTGGGATTCTCCCTGGCCGGGCATCGAACTCGTGTCGCCGCTGCTGACAGCTCCACAGCACAGAGCATAGCCGTTGCACCACCAGGGAGACCCTCTTTCTGACTTTTTTACTTTCTGTCCTTCTGACTGATTTTGCTTAGCACAATCCCCTACAGCTCCATCTATGTTGCTGCAAATGGTAAGAGTTTATCGTTTTTGATAGCTGAGTAGTATTGCATTCTATGCATGCATGTGCACACAAGCATTGCGCACACACACAACTCACACTTTAATCCATTCATCTGTTTTTAGACATTTAGATTATTTCCATATCCTGGCTATTATAAATAGTGCTGGAGTGAACATGGGGTTGTAGGTTTCCTTTCAAATTAGTGTTTTTGCTAATCTGAAAGGATACATGCACCCGTATGTTCATTGCGGCACTGTTCACAATAGCAAAGGTATGGAAGCAACCCAGATGCCCAAAAACAGATGACTGGATCAAGAAGATGTGGTACATATACACAATGGAATACTATTCAGCATTCAAAGAAGATAAGCACATGCAATTTGCAGCGACATGGATGGAATTAGAGGTGATCATACTCAGTGAAATAAGCCAGAAAGAAAGAGAAAAATATCAAATGGTTTCACTTATAACAGGACTATAAGGAAACCAAATAGGAGAGAGACACTCAGTGG
>PVIJ01017408.1:0-29473 GCA_004024925.1 Scalopus aquaticus | reverse complement strand
CACCCGTATGTTCATTGCGGCACTGTTCACAATAGCAAAGGTATGGAAGCAACCCAGATGTCCAAAAATAGATGACTGGATCAAGAAGATGTGGTACATATACACAATGGAATACTATTCAGCGTGAAAAGAAGATAAACACATGCAATTTGCAGCGACATGGATGGAATTAGAGGGGATCATACTCAGTGAAATAAGCCAGAGAAAGAGAAAAATATCGAATGGTTTCACTTATAACAGGACTATAAGGAAACCAAATAGGAGAGAGACACTCAGCGGGGGGGGGGGGGGAACATGGGGAACCAGAGGAGGCACCAGAGAGAAGGCACACAGCTGAAGACCAGGGAAAGGGAGTTCAGGAAATAGCAACAGGGCAGGCAGGGGTGCAGGACGGAAGAGTGCTTGCTCCTCCCTTGGAAGTGCAGACAAGAGACACCTTGAGACCAGGCTGGCAGGGCAGGGAAGGGCGAGGTGTGTGATACAGGCAACCTGGTGAGGAGAAGTCATAAGCTCCTCCACTTGCCAAGATCTCCATGGACTGCGGCATTTCAGGGATTCCTAGGCTGCTGGGGTTTACTTCATTTTGAATACATTTAGCTCTTTATAAGGTTACAGCTAAAGCACCACATTCAGACACATCATATACTAGATTTTAATGTTTTGAAGCCACCAATGGGTTAACTTGAACTGTCCAGGGTCATTTACTACTGTACCTTGTGCAGATTCTCAAGAAGGATGTCCTTGGTGCCTATGCTAGACAGAAGAGTGCAACTGAAGTTGAGAGATGAACTGCGGAGAGTGTTACCATTTCTAACTACTTATCTCTGTCGAATCCAGATTCTCTCAGATTTTGCAAAATACATGATGCATGAAAAAATACATACAAAATACACTGTATATTAACATTATCACAAATCCATAGCTATCAGTTCTGATGTCAAGTAAGCCTCAGTAATGCGTCCTCATTTCATTGTTTAACTGATGGGATTTATAGGTAACCATTATACACTTGAATGTATAAAGTACATTTATATTTATGGGAAAAATACCACTTTTTATCTTTTACATATTGATATACATTAGCCTAGGGTTTTATTTTTAAGATGACTCCTTTACTTCAATTGAAACTCACTGAACGGAAATACCTTGAGGCTCTAGCTTTTGAGTTTTTTTAAGTTTGTAGGTTTATTTGTTTGTTTTCTTTTTGCCTAAAAGAGCTTCTAAAGTGGGTGGAGAGACTGTTTATCTCTTCTGTGCCCCAGGATTTATATTTTCTCACTTCTGATTTTATCTATAAAATTGGTTCATTAAACAAAAAAAACAGCACAGAACAAATTCAGGACAGAAAGCTCATCTGTCCTCAGCTGTCGCAGCCTTGCCTCCCTGGACTATAATCTTAGCACAGCAGGTGTCTGTCCACATTGGGAGACTGAGCAACATGTTAAGAAGCAATTCTGTCCCAGCAAGAAGAGAGATAAGCCCAAAGCCTGGCCACCATGTCAGTAGTAAGGTTAGACATGTGCCATTTTCTTCCACCTCAGGCACTGTACCTACAACACTGCACCCAGAAGGAAAACCCAAACCATGACTGAGAGTGAACCTGGTTATTGCAGAGGAGACAGGAGGAGGGAAGGGAAGATACCTTCTTCTCCTCTGCCTTAATGACTTCCTTGATTTTTGGCCGGGCGATTGCTTCCCAGAATACAGACCATGCACCCAGCACCCCTTGCAGCAAGGTATGGTCATGTAACTAAGTCCCAGCCCATGAGAGAGAAGTGGAGGGACGTGGGGGACACAGGATGCTTAGAGAGAGCTCACTCAACTACGAGAGGCACCATTTTTGTCTTTCTGCTTGTTCTTCTACATCTCATGCTGTGATCGTTATGAGCTCTAGCTGTGCTCTTGCCTAATGACTTGTGCCATCAGTAGCACAGGAACCCGGATCCTCAATGACATGGAGGAACCACCAGTCTAGTTCTGAACCCACCCCTGAATTTCTTCTACATGAAAGAGAAATAAAATTCCATCCTATTTAAGCCACTACTATTTTGAGGTTCCCTCTTACATGAAGAGCAACCTAACTGAGACAGAATTAGGCAGGACCAAGTGTCAAGGACAGCAAGCACAAGTAAACATGGAAAGGGAGTGAGTGATGAGGCAGAGTGGCAGGACCCAGAGTTAGAAAGAGTAGAAAAGAAAGGCTAGCACAGCAAGTCCATGGATCCCCCAAGACTGCTGAGATCCCCTTTAATGTGGGCAGGGGCAGGGGAAGAGCCCGCTGAAAGCAATTTGGTGAGCTGGATAAACTGCCAGGCACAGTACTGGATGTAGAAACATGCCACACACAGAGAGGCCCTGGGGCTGAGGATGGTCTAAGAAGACCCCTTTCTAGGACTGCTTCCTTCACAAGGGCTTCTGAAAACTCTTAGCCCCCAGGCTCGCTAGGGCTGCTCTCTTGGAACCAAAGGGAAGCACATAGGTCTATCAGGACCCCTCTTTTCACAGGCACTCAGGGCTTGTAACTGGTCACTGCTTCTTTTTACCTTGATGGGTCCCTCCTACTAGAATTTCCAGGGTGGCTGGGCTTTTCTTCTCTTTTTCCTCCCCTCCTGACGCTGAATGCCAAAGGAAGCTCTTGCCATCACCTCGGCTGCTACTCCGAGGCCAGCTTTGCATGAGCTCCTGGTGGTTTGAATTCCTCAAATCTTGACACGGCTCTTTGTCCTTGGACTTGCTGTCCAACAGAATTTCCAGGAATCTACTGGCTCTGGGTTTCAAAGGCCAGCGCTGCCCACTCCCTTTGGCATTTCCCTGCCTGGACGTACAACTCCTTGTTTGACTTGCCCCCTTCACAACTTGCCCTTCGTGCGCCTCTATTTGCCTTGGCTCTTCTGACAGTGAGTTCTGTACACACCCTAGTCTTGGGGCCAGAGCAGGCAGGAAGAGCTGCAAGCAAGGAGATATAAAACTGACTCAAAATGCTTTCCCCGGAAACATCACCCCACACCTGCATCTTTAAGGTTGCCTGGTCCTATTTGAGTACAAGGAGATGAGAGGATAAGAAGCAAAACTGACTGCAGAGAACCTGAAATTCTGTACACTTCTAATTCCTTTAGCAAGGTTGCCCTGGGGGTTTAATTGGAACAAGCGCGTTTTCTGGCTTTGGAACTGTCAGGCCTCCCGAGGGTGAGTACGCACACGGAGTGCTGTGAAGCGAGGAGTCCTGCAGGGCCCGGCTGTAATTACCAGCATGGATGGAGAGCTGTCTCCCTGAACTGACTCCCAGCTCACACTCCTCTGCGTAGGAGCTGCTCTGGATTCTGCCATCACAGTCACACTGCTGTCCCGCTCCCTTCATACCACTCTCTCCCGTCTCCCTGGGGAGATGAGGGTCACTGAGGGCACTTACAGCCCAGCTGCAACAGAGAATGTGGTCTGAAGTTAATACAGGGAAAGACTATCTGGGAAAGAAAAACAGCCTTTATCGGTTTGGGTTATATATTTTTAACAATTTGTTAAAATGTATGTCCTGAAGCTTACATCTAAATTTATCCATTGCTTTAAAATTCTTACTAAATAAATAAATGCACAGCTTGTTGACATTTCTATCATTTGCTTGTATAAAAGAAACCTACATCGACTGTGTGGTCCTGTATTAAACATTCTTTGTATCATAAATTGTTCTAAATGCAGGTGAATTCAGAGGCAAAAAGGACAATTCACAGAGGCAAGTAATAGGAAGCATGGAAACTTTATCAAAGTCCTTCCGAGGGCTAGACTGAGCCAGGGAGAGTCGGAGAAGACTAAAATGGCATTTTAGAGAATCTGTGTTAAGGTTAATCTTACATGTTAACTTGGTGAGATCTCAAGCATACCTGGAAATTGCTGTTAAGGTATTTTTTAAAAAACAGATTCACATTTGAGTCAGTAGATTTGAATAAAGCAGATTATTTTCCAAAATGTAGGTAGGCCTCATCTGATTGGTTGGATTTTAAAGAAAGACTGACTTCCTCTGAAAGAGATGAATGACCACCAGCAAATTTACTTTGAATGGCAGCTCTTCCTGGGGTCTCCAGCCTGCTGACCCACCTGCATACTTCGGATTTACTCGCCTCCACAGCTGCATGAGCCTATTCCTTAAAAATCTCTCTCGCTCTCTGCACACATATGCACACATGTGTGCACACTTCAGGAATTATATTAGGCACTCTATGCACATTGTGAGATGTGCAGAAAAAGAAACTGAGGCTCACATAAGTTAAATGACCTTTTCTTATTACAGAGGTAGTAGGGGAGGGTGCTGTGTTATATGAAGGAGAGAGGACATCTGAGCTAAGGCTGGAACATTCGTGTGCATTAGATTTTCTATTACTTTTTCTTCTACAATTTCCTTTTGGATCCACTAATTTTAAAATGAATCTGTGTGTGTGTGTGTGTGTGTGTGTGTGTGTGTGTGTGTGTGTACATATACATATATACATACACAAAACCAGAGGACAGCCTGCTTAGTAGCTCATAGGAGCACAATAAATGCACAAAGTCGTGGTGCTGTTGCCTCAGTACAAATAACCTCTAGACAACCTGACCAGGTCTATTTTGAAATAGCTTTCTCCATGGCTAGATGCATTATCCTGAAACAGACTTCTGACAAAAATAGAGACTGCCTCTGTTTTCAAGTGATTCTGAAAACTAAACCAATATGAGTTACTTCTCCAAAGCAAAGAGATTTCCTACAAGCGTTTGCTGAGACCATCACACACACAAAGATAAGAAATTGGTCTTCATGGAAATATGCCCCCAGTTGATCTGTCTATGTAGAAGAAACAGCCACATTTTCCATTTCACCCCAGAGCCATCCTCATGTCCCGAATAGTGCCCAAAGTGAGTGCAAATGCTAGACAGTGAATTCTTCAAACACAGAATGTCGGCAGTGACTGTACCAGTATTTAGGGGGCAGTGTAATTAATATTTAACATGAAAACTTCCAGAAAGGGTTGTACTCAGTCTCAGATTTCTGAAATGAGAACATGAATTTCATTTTGTAGACACTTCAAATTTAACATGTTTTATATTTTTGCAAAGTTTTGCAAAGTCCTTGCAAAGTCGCTCCTACTCCAGTAGGTACCTCTACTCCTACCTCAACTGCTAAGGTCAGACAGACTCAGGACATTTTCTTGGTCTTGTCCCTCCTTACTTATCATAGTCAACGCAGGTTCTACACATTTCAGCTCCCTTATGTGAAATATCTGAGATCCCCTTACTTTTATCCACCTTTGCTTCACATCCTGCCTCTGCCCACTTCAATCCAGCCTCCTTTCCCCCATGAACAATACTGCAAACTCTTTCTATAATGGGGACTCTTTTCCTCACTCTTAATCTCTTCTCTACACTACAGCAAGAAGGGCTTTAAATTACAAAAGCCTGATTGGATCAGGCTTAACAAGTTTTCACAGATTACAGGTTGTCTCAAGATATAATGTGATCCCACAGCACCCACATGCCTCCAAACTCAACCCTTATGAGGTTCTAACTACTTAGCCTGATCAGCTTGCAAATGTGTATTCTTCCCTTCTTTGAGATCTTCCCACATGATCTCTCCTTTCAAAATATCCTCCCACCAATGGTCACTCAACCTCTTCTCCATAAGTTTCTCCATGAAAAGCCTCCCCTTCTCCTTCAAGGTAAATGAAGTGTCACTGTGATTCTCTCTCATGGTACCTTAGTTTTCTCCTTTATAAGCTTTTTTATGATTTCCAATTTCATATGTACATTATATTTATATTTTAGTATATTTTGTTTGATGTCTATTTTGCTACTATACATTCAGTCACAATAGAGCTTTGCGTTGCAGTATGTGATACTATATATGTACTGTGTTGCAAAATACAGACAAGACATTCAAAAGATGAGCATGACAAGTGACCAACAAAATGGCATGCCAGAGTGTCAGGAGCCATCGGACAAGATGGCCCCCAGCAGTGAGTTACGGCCCTAATTGCCTGAATTGCCCATATAAGATTAGGTTTCGATGAGGACTGCCTTAGGTTTCTGTTTCCCCGTTCCATGTACATTTTTCCCAAACTGACGTCAGCAGGACCGCCCCATTGTTTCCCGTGCCGTGCTCTATTGAATCCCCGATCTCGAACCACCCTGCGTCACCTAATGTAACTTCCCCGTGACTGTCACCCTATAAATGCTCTTTCCCCCGGAACAATAAACGAGACTTGATCAGACCTCCTGTCTTGTCTCCATTTTCTCGCGTAACCCTGTCCCTTGCTCCCTGCTTCCTCCTCAGGTGCAGCGTTGATCTGGACTCGAGGGCCGAGTCACCAGAGGTGGACCATTATCAGTGAGGACAACACTATTAATGTTTCCATTATTAAATATTTCCTTTTGGTGCCCATGAAGTTATACCACATTGTCTTAAATCACCCATCTGTGAGAACTATTTTCCACATTTTAATACCCTCAAGTATTATCATTTTGAAAACCAATTGTTCTGGCTTATTAATTTTGTGCATCCACTTTTATCTTGGAACAATCAACAGAGAGAGGGTGTAACAGCCAATAAAGCCAGAGAATGAATCTGATTAGTTACACAAATAATACCTGATGGTAAAATTAGGCTTTAGACATAAACACGTGTTATTTCGTGCATTTAATAAATGCTGACTTAGTACTAATTTTCTCAAAGCACAATGTTAAGTACTGTGGGTCACAGAAGAGGAATAGTAAGACAGAAGGCTGCAATGGAACATATGTAACATGTGACATAAATCAGGATGTGGACATCAAGGTGGGCCCAACAGATTCAGTGGCCCACAGTGGAACACTGTCCCCACAGTGCAACCCCACTTTCATCCAGTCCCACCACGCTGTGGAGGGGAAACCCTTCCTGGTCGTCACAGATTTTTTTCTGATTTCTACTTTGTCATTCTAAGTTCTATCAAATACACATTATTTAATACTTTCCTGACAAGTCCCTCAGGTAAAGGTAACACATATATAATAAAGAGTTGTTTGGAAGAAAAGACACCAAAATGGTACAACAGGAAGTTTAGGAATTCAAGAGTCGGACATGTCTACATTGAAATCTACTGGATTTAAGTAAGTTCATGGATACCTAGGGATTCCAAGAGAACTATAAACTCTCTGAAATTATCTGGAAGCTTTGCATAGTAAACATGTTGTCAAAAAGGAAGGATGGAAAATGGGGATGGTAGGAAGTTCATAAATTTCACACTCAGATTTCGGTTTAATCAACTGTGTAGTATTTACCTGAACCTGAGAAACTCATCTATGTAAAAACCTCTCAAAATCTTACTGTTTTCCTAAACAGTATGAATTATAACATTTAGCTAAAGTTTTGGGTGTGAGCTTTTCAGAAACAGATGGCAGAATATAATACTCTCAATAACTCAGTAATGTGGATTTAGCCTGGTTGGTGCAGCATCTTTGTTTATATTTAGAGCTCAAAAAAAACTTAAAAAGAAATAGCTACAGTTATTTTATTGTCTGTATCTTTTTTACTATATGTATATTTCACCACGAAAGTATAGCCTTTCCAAAGATCATTAGAGAGGAGAAAAAAGTCAGACCATCCTCTCATGACCTCACCATGCTTCATCCACAGTTGTTACTGAAGGTATGTTCTCCCAGCTGTTTCATTTCCAATACCTCTAGTAGGTCAATTTCCCAACTCTGGTCTCCAGCTCTGAGGTTATTCTGAACCAATAAAATCCTATGTCAAAAGACTCAACCTATGTACAAGCAGGTCTTCAATATTCTAATTATTTCAGGTTATCCTCAAAGGGGGTCTCATTCACAAGTCTGTTTTCTCTGGTACTACTTTCAACTGGACGTGTCCACTCTCTATTAAGCCCTTGAAGATGCCTCCCATGTCACCAGTTCCCACATATACCCAGCCAAAAATGCTGGTAGCTTATTTTATATCTTATTGGGTTGTCTTAAACCATTACCTTAATCATTGTTTCTTTCTCACCCCCTCTGCCTTGTTCCATTTATCATCCTCTCTTGACTCTACTCTTCCACATACATATCAGCTTCAAAATGACAATTTCCTGCCTGGGGTGAAGATAAATTAAATAAGATTCCCATAAGCTATTTGGATGACTTGATGGATTGATGGGAAAACTGAACTTACATTGTGTCAGTCAGTAATTACTAGAACTTAGTTTCATGGTGCTATTAAAATAAATTATTTCTAGACATATAGAGACAGACATAAACACAGCCATATCGATACAGATTTTTCTTTTAATAGCAACTGGCTATTGATTGGCTTTAACATATGGGCTGGGTTGGCTTTAATTACCTCAATCATCCTGTCACCTCAAGCTGCTCACCTGGTCTCAGCTCTGTCTCCAAGCACAGTCTTATGTCCCAGAGGTGGAAGGATGGGACATCTTTTGGATTTACACGTGCTAAGTCTTTTTAATGGCAAGGTAATTTTGGAGTCTAGTTTCAAAATCATTTCTTCAAAATTAACTTTAAAATGAGGTGAGGGGACTGTCTACACCATAACTCAACCACTCACGTGTCCATATGCCCCAAGTTGGCATTTTTCTTGCCTTTACAATGGGACTATGCCAAGTTGTTTTATGGAGCTGTCTCCAAAAGTTTTCATACCCTTTGCTGTGTCTGTATCTCTGCCCATTTTCACAAATTTTGTCAAAAAATTAGTATGTAGTAAGTAGCAATAAAGCAAACAATATATAATATATATACATATTGACTTTATCACTATGTCTATGTCAACTTTATTACTATCTACTACTTTTTTAAATTGTATTACCTAAAATCTTAAATATCTTAGTTCTAATTATTTCTAAGCACTTTATAGCCATGAAATAATGGGCTAGATATATTTGTTACATTTTTTCTAATACACACTGAAAACAAAAACATAACTATTCACACATAAAAAAGTTGAGGTCTGCACTATCCACATTCATCTGTTCTACCAGCAGCTTGCCACAGGCCACAGTTTAGGAAACTATCAGAAAAAAAAGTGTGAAAATTATAGTGGAGTTGCAGAAGTTTTTAGTGTTTTTCAGGTATTCAGGTCCAGGGTAACAGAAAAGAAAAGGCAACCAGCTATGTTTCTATGAGCATCATTAGGAAAAATGAACTAGTGCATATTATTTCCATCTGTAAAACTTCACGGGGACAAGTCATCAGAGCTGTGAACTCACAGGGCTGTCTGCGGTGGAGGGAGGGCACTTGGTGCCAGTCTCATTAGTACCTTTGGCTTATGACTTGGCCTTTATCTCACAAAGTTAAGACTCAAAAAAAAAAAAAAAGAAATAAAGGAAAGGAGGAAAAGAATGCAACTTAAACATGATCAAGTTCAAGTCCCTCAAGCACCTCCTGGGTGTGAGTCTCTGTAAAGATACACTGTGTATCTTCCTATGACTTGGCCAGGACCAAGTTCATGCATGGTTGAAAGAATTTCAGGGGCATTCTGTGTGGGTTTTTGCTTGACACTTTGGCTTTGGAATTTCAGACACAAGTCAGCTGTGCTACGGAAGGAGGAAACCTTCCCAGGAATAGCAGATGCTGTTTGCACTACAACCTCTAAACTCTTCCTAGCTGGGTGTGTGATATGTTGACAGCAACTTACTTGGAAACACTCAGAACTGTCTTTATGGATGGCAGGATTTCAGATTGCAGTAACTGGGGGTGTATCCATTACTGACAAGTTTGCATTTGTAAATTCTTCTTGCATTTATAGGTTTTGAGCCTTTGGGATTTCACTTTGTTTGAAGAGTTTATACTTTATTAAGTAAATTAGGTTAAAACTTTAAGTTTCAAACACTTTAAAGAAGTGTTTCTACTTTAAGCTATAAAGTCATTCTTCAAGTTATTAAGTTTAATTTAACTCATTTAGTGGGCAAATTAAAAGCACATTTAAATCATAACACATGATTTTAAATGATGGCATTATTCATATGAAATTATGGTAAAGAAAGTAACTGAAGGTTGATAGTCTTCAACCTTCAAGGGGGTTAGCCTAGAGTAAAAGTTCTTTAACCCAAAGGCTCCAGGTCTGCAGTGCCCAGCCCTATGGGGCCCTGAAATGCTGGGGGTTGCTGCAGCTGCCCACAGCGCACTTATTGCTACCCGCAGATAATGCCTGGTCACCAGCTCTAAGTGGGAAGACAAAGTAGACTGGGTGGTAGAAAGATGAGGTAGTATTTGCTTCCAATTGCCTTATTTTTCTCACTGAACTAAGATTTAATAATAATAAAACTGGTAGAATAATAAACACCAAAAACCTCACAAGTATAATAAATCAATAAACTAAGAAAGGAAGTAATAAAGATATATAGTGATCAGGAACCAGATGTAAGCAAAATGAGAAAATGAGGCTGGCCTTTTGGGGACATCTGCCAGTTTTAGGCCAGCTTCAACACTTGGATGCAACCCCAAAACACAAATCTAATTTCTCCTAAACACGAGAGAGAATACTGTTGATTTTACTGAAAGTTTTATGTGAAGATGGAGATGTGTGTTGTATTGCATATTAAACTAAGACATTGCTTCTAAAAACTCCCCTTCAAATATCTCTGCTCTGGACAGAAAAATATTTTCTCTGATCTTTTAGGCTGATCCTGGTCCACCCCAGAACCACCCACTATTCTATAAGCACATGCTTGAGATGAGGGTGCAAGGGGCAGGGTGGTGTTTAGCTCACCTGCTGCATAAATGCAATAACCAGCAGAGATACTCTAATGCTTTCATTGGGTGTGAAATTTTTTTCAAGCTTCCTTGCAATCATAGCAAAAAAGGAAATAAGGTAAACTACACAATTTTCAGTTTCACGATTCCCCACAGGAGGCAGCATTTCTGAACACCTAATTCTAAATTAAATTTCTCCTGTGGTGTTTATAGTGGATAATAAAGTGACATAAAGGTTCATGCCTTTAAATGTTTTGCAGAACAGCTGGTGGGAATGAAAATTGGCCCAACCACTATGGAAAGCTGTATGGCGATTCCTCAAACTGCTAAAAATGGAGCTTCCAGAGGACCCGGCAATACCACTTTTGGGAATCTACCCAGAGGACAAAAAAACACTAACCCAAAAGAATACATGCACCCGTAGGTTTATTGCAGCACTGTTTACAATAGCTGAGGTATGGAAACAACCCAGATACCCAAAAATAGATGACTCGATCAAGAAGATGTGGTACATATACACAATGGAATACTATTCAGCAAGCAAAAAAGAAAACACATGCAATTCGCAGCAACCTGGATGAAACTAGAAGGGATCATGCTCAGCGAAATAAGCCAGAAAGAAAGAGAAAAACATCGAATGGTTTCACTTATAACAGGAATATAGTGGAACCAAACAAGAGAGAGACACCCAGCAAGGGAGGGGGAGGATAAGGGCTCAAAATGGGGAAGAACAGGGCACAAGGGATGATGGTGATGGGTCACGGGTGAATCGGTAGGTTACCCAAGGGGAATACACAATGTAAAAATATAAATAACAATAACATAAATAACAAACATAAAATGATGAAAAAAATGTTTTGTAGAGAATGAGTCCCCATCAATGTCTACCTTACAGCTATTTTTCCCACATCTTATTATAATTAGTAACTTTTCATATCTATTTATATTTATTTGTGTGTTAATTGTCTCCTCCTCTAGAATGCCCACTCTATGAGGGGAAGACCCATCTGGGGGGTTTAACACTACATGCCCACAGGATCCGAGAGCAGGCTATCAGCTATCGATTGAATAAGTAAATAAACAGAATAGATGGAGCATCATGGTGACATAATACAGCAAGAGAGGCTTTGAAAACTAAAATCAATAGGGTCAAAATACTCTAGTGCAATAATCAAAACCAAGTAATCAGTATTAGAAAGTATTTCCAATCAGTAGCTCACATTAGTTTAAACTTTAGGATTAAAAATTAAGCAAGAAGTTTAAATCTATATACTCATATGCCTGATAACCAAAGGAGACAATTTTGGTGAAGAAAACCAAAGTTACCCTTTGTTTTGTTTTATTTTAGATTTGCTTGCTTCTACTACATACTATTTCACATTTTCCTGACCTTATGTTTATTTTCATGCCCCAAATACTGTGCAGACACTGCAGGGATAAAGGAACTGTATCACATAAAGACAGAAATGTAATCCAGGTCCACATTTCCAAATATCAGAGACCTGTATTTCAGGTTTATATTTGGCAATGGTATTTGGTTATGGATTAAGCCTCATCAAAAGTAAAATTTCAGAAAGATTTCTGAAGAAATAAGTTTCTATGACTGCTTAGGTTTTAAATGTTTCTAATCTTTGTGTAAACACTTAGCAGCCACCCATCATCACAATAAATGCTTTTCTCTTGAGGATAAGTTGAAAGTAATACAATTCTAGATAACTCAAGCTCATGGGAAATAGAGTTGACATATACTCTTACCTGTGAGTTGGACATTACTGGGTTAGTAATCCTGGAGGAGTTTTTGCCAGTGCGCCATGAAAGTGAAAGTTGTCTCAGACACCAGAAAGTGTTTTCAAGATTTCACTTTCAGGGGAAAGGAGGGCTAGTAATTAGGATCATGTTAGAGGCAACTAAAACAAATTATTGTATGTAGAGCAGATACTAAAAAGATATCACTCCTTTTAAAAGGTTCTTTAACACTAATAATATTTACTGGTTGGTTCTCCCCAGTAGATATTTTATGATGTTGAAATTACTAAATTTTCTATGAAAATATTTTATGAGTTCTCAAGAGACATGGTAAGCCCTGGTCTCCTGAAATACAATGATTAGCCATTATTGTTGTTCAACAAAATCAAGGCCATCCAGTGTTTGTAAATAAGTTTAACTACAGCTGCAAATGATCCTTTCGTAAGATCCTCTGGTGATAAAACTGTCACCTCCATTAACAAAAATGTCACACGATGTTAGCAGATCAACCTACTTACAGGGGGTCCAATTTGTCATCCTACATATACACGTGTACAGTGCCACCAACAGACAAGAGTGTTGCTGCAAACACAAGTCATGAATGGATGGGTAGAACCACAAAACTCCATTCAACTCTCAGGCACCAACTGGCTCCAGTTATCTGGGATACACTTACCTACCCACTACTATCTACAGAGGCAGTTGCTTTCTTGCATCTATATATTCCTCCATTAAATAATGCTCTGACTCTGGAAAGCCCACCATTCTCTTTCAGTTTACATGTATCATTTCATTTAATATTCTCAGAAGACAGGGTTTAACCCCAATTTATAGGTGAGAAAATTTAGGCATATTACAGCTTATTACAATTATGTATTTGTAGGTCAGCTTCCCCTTCTAGTATTTTGAGTTTTTCACAACCATGTTTTGCTTATCTTTGTGTTCTCTAACGCAATCATTTCACTTTTATTCAACCAACATATAGTTTCTGGACTCCTCCTATGTACTGGAATTCCCCTCCTTCACCCCTGGCGGGCACACACAAACACTTATTGACCAAAAACATTGTCCTAACCTTCAAGTTTAAATTAACCCCTAAATGTATGTCTTACATAAGTAACACAAATCCTTGGTGATTGGAAGATATTTGTTAAGTAAAATTGTCTCTTCAGGATCTTGGCAGTGTTTCAGATTGAGCAGCTATGCTGATAATGAAAAACGCTGCAAAACATGGCAAAGGAGTATCACAATGTCATTAACAGAGAACCTCTCTGCACCACAACCCAATAACATAAGCACCAGGCAACACAGGAGGCAGAATGTTATTTTGACAAAGAACCGTATTTAATAATCTCCCTTGATTTGCTATAAACAGAAACCAAGCGCTCTGCGAGAACCCAGAAAAGTGAAGAAAATGAGGGAAAATATTGATACCAAAAAGTAAAAAGAAGTATTAATACTGAACAAAGTTATCAAAAGAGCCCAGACAGTAGAGATCTAAGAGGCAAACCTAAATGTTGAAAGAAAGGCAGATGTAACAGGTAAGGATACCACCCAGCTGAGGAAGTCCATGGTATCCAGTAATCTTTTTATATGGACAAAAAAAAAAAAGAAAAGAAAGAAAGCTGATGTCAAAGAATCTCTCTTTTTTCTCTCTTCAACCCTGGGCCAGTTTCAAATAGAGAACAGTAATTCCGATCACGTTTGGTGAAGATAAAAAGATTTCTCCGGAACCAGAAAAATCATACCATATGACAAGTTTTCAGACAAAGCAGTATTCTAGGGCACTTCCAGATCTTTGGAATAATGCAAGACAACAAAACTGGGTGCCTCAACTCAGGCTGATGAGATGGAAATCATGTACAAAATTACTTTGCAGTTTAAACGGAAAAGATAGTTAAATATTCAACCCGGTAACCTGAGTCACGACGGGTATCACATTAGACAATGAGCATGACCCAAGGACAGACCTGAGATGAGGTCAGAGTGGGCACCAGGCCCCACGGCTTTGGCAGGCCTTTTCAGAGACTTGTCTCTTTTTCTGAGTGATATGGGAGTTCAACAACACTGTATTTTGAAGAAAGAAAACACTGTATTACGTGTTCTCTTAGCATCCACAGTGCATGCTCTTGGTGCTGCACCCAAGGTCTGTCACAACTTAATGCACTCATCCTCTCAGTTGCTGCCCTCTTATTTCTCTAGAAAATTTCTCATGGCCTTAGGGAAGCTCTTGTGCCTAGGGGCCATAACTCTACCCCAGGGCAGAGTGCGGTTAATGTCTGTCTAGCTGGGGGTAAGGAAGACTGCAGAAGCCAGCTTCTTGCCTTAAGCCTGGACAACTCACTGGTGTAATGTTCCAGAGGTCCCTCTGGGCTCAGGCTGAAGCTCAGTTCCACTGAGACCTCACCCACCTCTGTCCACACCTGATTTGGTCATTCCCCTCTCCTAAGAAGATTCCCCCAACAAATCATGGGTATCAGAATCCCTGACTCAGGCTCTGCTTTTAGGGAACCTGACTTTAGCAGCATTTTGACCCTAGTCCCCATAACCTGTGTAACAGTTCTAACCATACTTCCTTCTGTGATGCTTTGATTATTTCTCCACCTTGCTGGAGCATGAGCTCCTGTGCTAACCCTTTATTGCCCCAACACCAACCACAGTGATCCCATCTACTGAACACTCCAAGCAGATCTTATAAAAATCTTTTTATCGGGCCTCCCTGGTGGCGCAGTGGTTAAGTGCTGCGCTGTGGTGCTGTCAGCAGTGGCGACGCAAGTTCAATGCCCAGTCAGAGAGATTCCCATATGGCACAGCAGACATCTCCTGCCTTGCCCGCTGCTCCCCTCAGCAGTGTACTTCAGTCAGTTTGCCTGTTCTGCTCCTCACTCTGTCTCTGGTGAACCCTCTCGCTGCTCCCACACCTCTGGTCTGTACCCCAGCATTGTATGCATAAATAAATCTTCTTAAAAAAATATTTTTATCACTGATGTTAACTTTCACTGCAAAAACATCATGATGATGCTAATTAAAGTATTTTGTGGTGGCTATGTGGCTTTGAAAGTATAATCAATTGACTTGTCATTTAAAATTACCTATCAAAAGTCATGAAATCAGATGTTGCCTGAAACCTCGAGCAAAATGTGTGACAAAACATTGCTCACTTTGACCATATTTGGCAAATTATCTGCTTAGTTTTAATTACTAAATAGTGCCAGTTCCAAAAGGGACAAACTCATTAAAAATCTGGATTGGAAAAACAAAGTTAACAATCCAGTCAAAAAATGGGCAAGAAGAGCTAAAAAGACACTTCTCCAAGGAGGAAATGCAAATGGCCAACAGATACACGAAAAAATGTTCAACATCACTAATAATCAGGGAAATGCAAATCAAAACCACAATGAGATACCACTTTACACCAGTGAGCATGGCACACATTAAAAAAAAAAAAACAGGCAACAACAAATGTTGGCAAGCATGTGGAAAAAAAGCTACTCTCCTGCACTCCTGGTGGGAGTGCAAACTGGTCCAACCACCATGGAAAGCTGTATGGCGGTTCCTCAAACTGCTAAAAATGGAGTTTCCATACAACCCCGTAATACCACTTTTGGGAGACTATCCAAAGAACACAAAAAGATTAATCCAAAAGGATACATGCACTCCTATGTTTACTGCAGCGCTATTTACAATAGCTAAGACATGGAAACAACCCAGATGCCCCAAAATAAATGACTGGATCAAGAAGATGTGGTACATATACACAACGGAATACTATTCAGCAATCAAAAAAGATAAACACATGCAATTTGCATCAACATGGATGGAGCTAGAAGGGATCATGCTCAGCAAAATAAGCCAGAAAGAAAGAGAAAAATATCAAATGGTTTCACTTATAGCAGGAATATAGGGGAACAAATAAGTGAGTGACATTCAGCGAGGGAAGAGGAGAGTAAGGGCTCAAAACGGGGGAGAAAAGAGCACAGGGGACTATGGTGACGGTTCACAGGTAAACTGGTGGTAGGTAACCTTTGGGGACACAATGATGTAAAAGATATAAGCAATAATAATAATTTTTTTTTTAAATCTGGGTTTGGTGCTCCACAAAGCTCCAGCATAAAAAAACAAACAAAACTTTAGGCTTTAAGCATCCATAGCTATACAGTTTTTTGCTTTCATTCAGCAGTCAACACAAATGTACAGAGAGCTCATTTCTATAGAAATGGTGTGTAATTTCCTGCTATTTCATATCATTTTTCAAAAGTGGGGTAATAAGCAATTCTTGCATCAGACAGCATGTTGAAAGTGGGAAAATGCTTAGAGGAAACGGAGGCTAGGGAACTAGGTGACATACATGAGGATCCTGGTAACAATTAAAAAAAATAATACAGTGTTCAATAAGACACAAAGATATGTTATGACACACCTTTCTTACAGTTAAATATCTTTGACGAGATCATGGAGCAATACACTTAAAGATTAGAGCATCAAACTCAGATTCAATGATTTGATCAAGGCTGGAGCCAGAACTAATTTCTTGGTGATTTCTAAAAAGTCCCAATCAGGCATGGCCGGGCTTGTGACAAATTTCTAGGAAGACAGCTTATGTCAACATAAACATATGGCACGGAGAAACCATAATCCTAGATGGAACACAGAGTCCAGAGCTATTTTTACTGTGTAAGAGAGACAGGATGTATTTAATCAGGGAGGGGCTGTAACTCAATTTGCATAGCTCCAAGGCCATGTAACAGACAAAACAGACAGCTGTGGGAGACACCAGCCATACTTCACAGTGCAGACACCCCAACATGCACTGTGCTCATCACCCACTGATAACCTTGTGTATGAAACTGAGATGCTATTTATTCAGTGACTATACCAGTGCCCTTATCCAGGCAAAAAAACCTTAATATCACATAGGTCTGATAATTACAGCTGTTTGACTTTCTCTTTTTACACTTACAATCAATGATAGTCATTGCTAATTTTATGGATGTGCAGAAAGCCACTCCAGGTTTCAGTCAGAAGGTGTCAATTAGTTCCAGCCCTCATCAATAACAATATGGGATGGGCCTGAGTCTAAAACTACACCATAAAACTAGGTTAATAGTTCCTAACTATACAGAGCAATCATCTCTTAGGGGCCTGTGGAGATGAGGGTTGGAGGGTCTTTTTGTTAACACGTGGAAGTCACTTTCATAAGCCCAGGAAGACATCCACCTGCCCAAGACCCAGGTCTGTGTGGAGCCCCACAGACATTAATGAAGGAATGAATTTCAGGACAAACACAAGAGAGGAAAATGATAGGAAAATGTTGGAAGGTAATGACCAGCACTAATTGTCTAGAAAAGAAGAGGGAGAGTTTTATATGAAAAACCTGCAGGTTTGGACTGAAGACACACAAAGGAAGAAGGCAGAAGGTGCAAAGGATAGAGGAATAAAGGTTGACCTAGAAATTAATAGCTTCAAGGTCTGTAGGTTTTATTCTTTCCATTTCAATATGTTTAGATTCACCTAAGTCATTCTTAAAAGTCCTCGTGCCAGACACTTGAACAGGCAGAACATGCCTCCCATGGAGGTGGATGCCAAAGGTGGTCAGCCTGTGAGAGTGAGTCCCACCTGGCTCTGCGTGCACTGAACATACATCAGATCTGGGTAGAGCAGGGCAGAGAATGTATCAATCATATCAACCAGGGCATCCATGTCTGAGAGATGGTAATGATCCCAATGTCTGCTGAGGTCCACATGCTCTGTCTAACCTATCAGTTTCTAAAAGTCTAGTCATGTTTAGTCCTCCCCCAACAGATTTGACTAAACAGGAGTCCAACCTGAAGGACCTGTCACTGGGGCATAACCTAGTACCTCCCAGTCCTTAGCATGGACTGGCCCTCAAGGCTCATTTCTTTCAAAATTTCTACTAGGCTTTCTTTGGATGTGTGCTTTACTGAATAAGGTGAGGTGGGAAAAGAGCATTACTGGTCAACACATTTTTACAAAAGTCATGTTACTGAAATAAAATTAGTCGTTTCCTATCAATTTGTATGTGCTCAACACGAATATGACAGTCAAATTCTAATTTTGGCTCTAGGTTTTTTTTTGTAATCTGCAATAAATTGATGTTTACATCATAAAATGCATGCCAATAGTAATAGGCCTATGGTTAATACCTGTAAAAAATCAAGTTATAGATTACTTCTTAGATTTCTTCACTTGTCTCTTGTACAGCTGTTCAGGAATAGAATAGATGGAAGACAGCTTCCATTGTGCAAAAGCACAGCCTTAAGATTCAGTTTTGAAGAGTCTAGAAAGAGTCTCCATTCTTGTGGGTCATGAATGATTTCTAAGGCAATCATGAGTCCCTCAATATTGGGATAGAATACCAGAGTACTTTCCTTTCTGAAGAAAGGCTCCAACTGCTGGTGGCACTTTTGATATAAAGTAATTGTGACATCTTCTTCTAGATGATCCCATTGTAGATTCCATTGTTGGAGTCTTGATCCTAGCAATTCTGCCTTGTTTTTGGATAGGTCTAAATCACGAACCAGGTCATTTAGTTCTTCCTGTGTTAGTCTGTGTGGGGTTGATGATGCACCACAATGAAAATGTGGATCACTGCACGCTGATGAACAGGAGAAGAACAGGTCAGCCCACCCTTGTCCTCATCAGATGAATCAAGAGAATATTCTGCCGGAGGTTCTGGAATAGGAAGTCCCTTACCATGTGGAACTGGTCTCAATGCAGAGGGAATGTTTGGGTAAACTATTCTCAACTTCTTCTGCTTCGTTATTCTGCCAGAAAGAGGAGGAACCAAGCAGAAGTAACAGTCTTTTATGTGGTTGCTTGGCTCTCTCCACACCATGAGGACTGCAAATGGCATTGATGGTCTTTTGCCACTGAACCACTGTGAAAGCTGTGTTGTGCATGGAGCACAACAACTATGCGGGGCCCAAGGCTTGTCTTGGTCACTTGCATCCCAAGTAAAGATGATAAGCCTTCTTCTCTTAAGAAGTGATCCTTTTCTTCTGCTTGGCAAATGTCACTTCCCCACAAATAGAGCAGAAATTGTCCAAGCTATTAATGCACTTTCGAGGCATTACTGTTCTGTATTGTGCCTAAATAGATAAAATAATAACAGTTCTACGGAACAGTAGCTTCAACTGTCTCGCACAAAGTCTGAAATATTTTCAATGCTCAACCTTTCCGACAGGGCTTTCTATAGTGCACTGCTGATGTCAGCTTACTTCAGCAGCCGCCTGACAGAAGTATTGCATTGCATCAGAAAATAATGCACTCAACTCTGGATGATGTGTGTGTGATGGTATTATGCAATGCGCTGCAATGTTACATCATTCTAGGCTGATTTAGGATGTTGTTGCAGTCCTACTGTATAAATTTACACGGTGAAACATATAAAATGAATTATATGAAATATCTTCAAAACGAGAGCTAATAAAAATTTTTTAGGGTTATATTCAAGTTCAGCATACCAAGATACTACAGATTAGGGCCTTTTTAAGTTAGTAACGATCTCACTGTTGACCAGTGATTAGTATTCTTTTAAAAAAAATTAGAAAATAAAATAACAGAAGAAATAAATTCATCCAGAGACAATTATTTTCAATATGTAGCCATATCAATTCCAAATCTTTTTAAAGTCAATACAAGCATATATACGTGCTTTCTCTATTCATTTGCAAAATTGGAGTCTTACTATATATGCATTTTATTATTTGTACTTTCAAAAAAGACAATACAATGAACTGACACAATTTTCAAGTCAGCTAAAACAAGTGATAAAATCAAGACCTTCGAGGCATGGATTTTTTTCTGGTCCAAAGGAGTTGCTCACCAGTGGAATCCAGCTTCACTGATGCTATGAAAAGAAAGGCCTGCTCTCGTTTCAAAAGAAAACACTGATGAGGGGGAAGGAGAGAAACTGCCAGGTGAGCAGCAATCCCTGAGCTCAGTATACACACGTCTCCACTTCCTAACCCACTGATGCGAACTTCTCATTTTCATCTGCCAAAGAGTAATCAGAGCACATCCCTGTGTCAAAAAAATGAGTGAGATCCTTCCAAAGAACATCAACATAACAAAATCTGATTGGGGTTTGACACTTTTAAAAATACAGATTAATTTCCTTATGTTTCTGAGTGTGATTCAGGATGTCATAAAAAAATATTTATGAAACTCAGAATCCTAAGAGTTAGGGTGCAATTCCAAGTTAAGATAATTTTTTGTCACTAACACTTTAAAATCATATCCCTCTGCTGATATGGTGCTATTTTCCCCCAACAAAAAAGAAATAACATTAATATGTGAATAATTACATGCTGGGAAAGGTAGAGTACTAATAATAATCACATCTTCAATACACCCTGAATAAGAACTAAACTGCCAAAAATTACTACCTCAAGAAGAAACTAGTGTTGTTAATAATTATTGCTATTGAGAGAGAAAATTCCAGGGTGAATATCCATATTTATTCCAAGTTGTCTTGGTGAGTCATTAAGTCTTACTCATGTGGATATAAAATATTATAAGAGTAATTGAAGTTGAACGTGTTGCCAACATTTTGTAGCTAATAATCGTAGAAGTGTAGATACCTGATACTATGCTTTGAGGTGATTAATGCTGAGGAACAGCAAAGACCCATAACTGTCAGTTATACTTTTACTGGCATTTTATTGCTCAGGAAGGTTGTAAATATCAACACTGCTTTACCCTCGGAAGTGGAAATCATGCATTTATTAGAATTCCTTAACTGGCTTTATGGCCAACAGATGGTTCATGAATCATTCATTGGTATATTAAGATAAACTGGAGAAAAACCTCTGACCTCCTTTTAATCACATTCTGGGGTTTCATCCATGCAGAGAGCACTGAGTGTTGTGTCGTAAGGAATGAGTAGGACTTTCTTTTCAAAATCAATATGCTATTGCTGGCATCTCCAGAATCTGGAAGGTACAGACTTCTTTCTTGCAAAAACAACGGATTCCCTTTGAACCTTCTCTGAAATGAATTTTTAAGATGTTTCCACCTGACTCTCTATGTGACTTATGATCTAAATCATACTTTATAAAGCATATTAATCTATAGAATCTATATACACATTATTATCTATACTATTAAACCTATAAACCCTCCTTTATAATTCTAAATACTGTAGAGAAGATAAATTACAGATGTGGGTATGCTTATTAAATCTCAGTGCTATTCTCCGCCTAATACAGTTTTTATGAAATCACATCAAATTGTAGTACTGGTGAAGTCAGGCAATGTGCATTAGTCTCAATTTCTTTCTGCTAATCCCAAATCTTTTGGCACATTTTTCCTGTCATTATCATCATGAGGTAGGTAGAAAGGTAATGGAAATAAAACTGAGATAGCTGACTAATTTCCCTTTTTATCCCCAATAAGTATGTAGGAAAAAATAAAAATGGTTTAGGATTCTTTAGGAGCATCTAGGCAGATGGGAGTTTTGTGTTATTCAATACCATAATTTAGGTTAAAGTTGATATATACATAAGACACTACAGTTATTCTAAGACAGTTTGAATGCTTCTTGAATATCTTACCTTTTTCCTCACTGGCATGTGAATCGCATATCTATGTTACACATTAGTTGAGATAACGAGGGTGGTGGTGATCATAAAAATAACAACAGGGGAAAGGAATTTAAAAGTACAGCTGGGGAAGAAATCTAAAACAAGGAGAGCTGCTCAGATGGATGATGGATGGATGGATGGATGGATGGATGGGTGGATGGGCTTAAATGAAAACGAAGTGAACGCTGTCGGCACTTTTAACCCTCTCACATTTGTACAACATCTAGATGACATGAGGTTCCTTTTATACATGAGTTCCCCAATTATTTGCACAAAATTTCATTAATTTACCTTTGTCCATTCATGCATATGTTCTCTCATAAAACGGAAGTATGATAACTTTATAATATAAACCTAACTTGAAAAATTCTAACACTCTAGGGCCTCCCTGGTGGCGCAAGGGGTTAAGTCTCAGCCTATGAAGCTATCGCAGCCATTGCAGCACGAGTTTGATCCCTGGCCAGGGAGCTTCCCACATGGTACAGCAGACCTCTCCTGGCTCGTCCACTGCTCCCCCCAGCAGTGTACTTCAGTTAGTCTGCCTGTTCCGCTCCCCACTCTGCCGCTAGTGAATCCTCTCGCTCCCCCTCGACACATACCTCTGGTCTACACCCCAGATCTTGCATGCATAAATAAATAAAACTTTTTTTAAAAAAAGAAAAATTCTAACACTCTAATACAGAAAATGTTTTCAAATCAAGTAATTTTTGGCTTCTGTTCACCATTTTGGCTAGAAATAAGCTGGCAGAGACGCTTCCATATTCCAAGTCACGGTTACATTCAGCAACTTTAAGCTCTAAAGAGTGATTTTCTAGGATTTAGGGATACTTTTTGCCCCTTGTCCCAAAAGTAAAATATCCCGGGACAGAAGAAGCTCTGGAACACTGTATTCTGTAGAAATAACTGCAGCAGACCCCTTCAGCCCCCTCCTTTTGGAGTGAAACTGGGGCCCTTCCTAGAGAGGAAGTTTATCTCTGGACAAGCAAACAGCAACCCTGGGAATTCTCACACTGCTAGGGGCTTTATAGATGCTTCATTCACATCCTTTCATTGAGCAAGTGAACAAGCTCAGAGAACATATAGCCATTTGTGCTTCTGGTTCTTCCCTATTTCCACTTTTACCCCAGCAGACTGACAAGTCAATTTTATTACTTTTAATAGTAAGTTCCTTAAACAATGAAATGCAAAGATAAACAGTAAAAAAAACAAGAGATTCAGGAGTTTAGGCACAATAACCACTAACATTTGCAAGGAATTAACATGTGTCAGGTGATGCCCAAATTTTTTATGTGCATAATTCCATTTAACCCTTGTAACAACCCTGACACAGGTGGCATTATTACAGACATCTTACAGGTGGGCAAACTGAGGTTGGTGAGACAGTAAGTTACTTGGTTAAGGTCATGCAGCTAAAACACTACAAAGCCGTAATAATTAAAACAGCATGGTACTGGAACAAAAACAGACAGAAAAACCAATAGAACAGAATAGAATACCCAGAATTAAAGCCACATATCTATGAACAATTAATCTCTGACAAAG
Source organism: Scalopus aquaticus (assembly GCA_004024925.1). Classification (NCBI taxonomy): domain Eukaryota; kingdom Metazoa; phylum Chordata; class Mammalia; order Eulipotyphla; family Talpidae; genus Scalopus; species Scalopus aquaticus. The sequence continues at coordinate 5,879 of PVIJ01017408.1, read as the reverse complement.
GAGCAAAGAAAATGCAGTGGAACAAGGACAGTCTATTCAATAAATGGTGCTGGGAACCTGGACAGCTACATGCAAAAAAATGAAGCCAGACTATTACCTCATACCCTGCACAAAAGCCAACTCAAAATGGATAAAAGACCTGGACATAAGACCTGAAACCATAAAATGTATAGAAGAAAATATAGGCAAAACTCTACAAGACATACATCTCAGCAAAATCTTTAAAGACACATCCCCAAAGCGAAGGAAGTGAAGGACAAGATAAACAGATGGGATTACATCAAAATAAAAAGCTTCTGTATAGCAAAAGAGATATTAACCAAAACTAACAGACACCCTACCAACTGGGAGAAGATCTTTGCACACAATACATCTGATAAAGTACTGATAGCAAAAATCTACAAGAAGCTCACACAACTCAACAAAAACAAAGCCAACAATCCAGTCAAAAAATGGGCAGAAGAGTTAAATAGGCACTTCCCCAAAGAAGAGCAAATGGCCAACAGGTACATGAAAAAATGCTCAACATCACTTATAATCAAAGAAATGCAAATCAAAATCACTATGAGATACCACCTCACACCTGTGAGGATGGCACACATTAAAAATACAGGCAACAACAAATGCTGGAAAGGATATGGAAAAAAAAGGAACTCTTCTACACTGCTGGTGGGAATGTGAACTGGTCCAACCGCTATGGAAAGCTGTATTGCAATTCCTCTAACTGCTAAAAATGGAGCTTCCATACAACCCAGCAATACCACTTTTGGGAATCTACCCAAAGGACACAAAAACACTAATCCCAAAGGATACATGCACCCGTATGTTCAATGCGGCACTGTTCACAATAGTAAAGGTATGGAAACAACCAAGATGTCCAAAAATAGATGATTGGATCAAGAAGATGTGGTACATATACACAATGGAACACTATTCGGCATTCAAAGAAGATAAACACATGTAATTTGCAGTGACATGGATGGAATTAGAGGGGATCAGACTCAGTGAAATAAGCCAGAAAGAGAAAAATATCGAATGGTTTCACTTATAACAGGACTATAGGTAAACCAAATAGGAGAGAGACACTCAATGGGTGCATGGTGGCAGAGGGGAGGGGAGGATAAGGTCACAAAATGGAGTAGAAAAGAACACAAGGGACCACAGAGATGGGGCACAGGTGAATTGGCGGTGGGCTACCCAAGGGGAATACAAAATGTAAAAGATATAAATAACAATAAAAAATATATATTAAAAAAATAAAACATCAATTTAAACACAGATGAGTTGGAAGGCTGAACATCAAGTGTCTCCATTACCATGCTATGTACTATTCTGCTCATACCCAGTCTTACGAAATCTTTTGAGGAAGTCTGTCCATCCTCTGTTTCTGAAACAGAACCATATAGTGATAGTGATCATTTTAACCATGCTTTTTCATCCATGTAACTAGCCACCTAATACCCTTCTGGTGGGACCGACCTGAAATGTCTTTTAATTGCAAGTAATCACCATTTGTTGACCAAATGTAAGACCTACTTCAAGATATGTGGCTGACAGCCATAATAGAAGCAGATATCTCACTGTAGAATAGAAAAACATGTTTTGCTAAAGAAACAAATTCCAAAAACTAGATATGATGAAACAGGACTAACAGCTACAATTTTGTGACCCTCTGACATTAGACACCTGAAACCAACATAAAACTTAGCTCAAAATACAAATCTGGATTAGTCCAGAGAGTGAGGCCAGGAAATGAGGGTATATGGCTGAGCATGTCCTCCAGAGCCAGTGCCTAACTACCATTTATACTCAACACCTCCCTTCCTGCTTGGACCCTCCAGACAACAGAAGAAAATGGGGTTCAAGTGGTAGGAATCTCCAAGGATTCACTTTAGGGTAATGTCAGTTGATCGCTTATTTCTCTATTCTGTTTCCCTTTACCTATATCTTCTATTTGAATTGTGGCTCAAGGAAGCCACTTCAAGTCCTTTCTAACATAAAAAATTAAGGGGTAAATGAATAAAGTAATTATCATCAGGGAAATGTGAGGAGGTTCCTTCGCTCTCTAGGTACCCTGCTATTATTTTCCCGCTACTTGTAAGCAACAGCTTAGTGTCCTCAGAAAAACACTCAAGGAAAATTGTCTGGAAAACAACATGTGTGGGAACCAGGGTCCTTGATTTCAACCCTGCACACAATGTTCCAAGATGTTTTTTGAAGCTAGATTTCCTTCCAGAATTCAGCTTCCAAGGGTCTGCCAGATAAACATTTTGGATTCAAACAGTAGTTAGGAAATGTTTATATGCTTAGATTTGAATAGGAGGAGGAAATTGCTGTGGCTGAGAGATTGTGAAGTGTCGATCCATTTAGCAGGACATTAAAAGCAAAGCAAGGAGCAGAGTGACACTGTTTCTCACCGTGACATTCCTGCCTGTACAAACACCCCTCCGGAGGGGGAAGGCGTTGATTTTCACAAGGAAAGCCACTGCACAACTTGCTTCCTAAGAAACGCAATTGTTTAAAACCAGCACTGACTAATGTGGCTTATGTAAGCTCACATGTAAGGCAACGGCTGCCTCGGTCTTGATTCCCTTATTAGCAACCTGTTATGGCAAAACCACCACATGGTGTTCCAGAATACTCAATTCTTTCATGTTGTAACTTTGCCAAAAGAAATACACAACCAATGTATGGGGTGCCAAGAGCATCACACAGATATATAAGCTTATCTTACTAGTTTAACTGTAGGTGTAGTGGTGCCTTTATATAATATTGTACCTCAGCAAAGCTACAAGGATTCTGTTTGGTGGATTAGGAAAGGAGAACAAAGTCAATCTGATAATGTACTACAAAAGCTAGGGTTAGAGAAATAAAGGAAAAAGAACAATCTTATAATCACAAGCAAAATCAGTTTACTGCATACTATTATTAAACTTTGCCTCCCTAAGTAAAATTGATAATTGCTTTATTAACTGGGCTCACAATTTTTCTATGAGGGCCTAAGGAATAAATGTTCAATATTAACTGATTCCCATTTTTTATTTGATGCACATTAGATTCATTTTTTCCAACTAAATTCCATCAACCTCCCTCCCCTTCACTCAAGCAATTAGATGACAGTCTTGTGACAGTATAGATTTTTAAAAGCTCTCTCGGTGATTCAGTGTTTCACCATGACTAAGGATCACTGATCCTCCATGGAGGTAATACCACAGACTTGAGTTTTATTTTGACATGCTGACATCAACTTTTGAAAATTAGTAAAAGAAATAACTTTAGATCAGTTATCTAAATCTAAATTACTAGCAGATTAAATGGGCCTATCTATGACTAAAAACCACCTGTTCTTCTGTCTCCCAAAGAGAGGGACCCATTTGATCACTGTTCCTTGGTCAGTGTTTCCAAAACAGACTAAATTGATCACTAATATCTCTATGCCAAAGCATTGTCAGAAGGATTTTTGCAAAAAGCAGTGTATCTGAAAACAAAAAGTTATAACTGAAAGTAACACAGAGTGCCATGATTTTGATGATTCCATTAACTATTCTAAATTTATGCATTGTATGGAAACAACATAATAAATGACAAAGTGAAAATATATAACAAGTAGCATAAATGGCAGATAAAAGAGAGTCACCACTTGTCCATAACCTTCACAGAGGGTTGGAATCTATTAGGCACCCCTTGATCCTTGACCTCAGTCCTTGCAGCTTCTACATAAGCTTATCTTGAAACACCGAGATTACAATGCTGCAAAGAAGCTTAGGATGAAAGACTAATGGAAAGAGTGAGACCCAGTGACCCCAGATGTCCCAAATGAGAACAGACATCAGGATTAAAAAGTCACTGGGATGCTGTAATGACAGAAAACTTGACAAAAGTGATCATATCATCTTGGAATTCATAACAATGAAGAAGTAAAAGGCTGGGCCTAATCAAATACAGAAAGTGACCTCAGAAACATATATTTTTCTAAAACATGTGAAAAAATGTATGCAGTATCAAAAGGTTAAGCAGTTGATGGATTACAACTCAAAAAGGAAGAAACAAAAAAATTGATACCATCATTGTGAATGACCTTGATGAAAAAGAAAGAGGAAGACATCTTAGGTCATCAACGTGGTTATGAGATTCCCCTGATTCTTTCCTTCTTCCATCCATTCACACAAACAAACAGATATGGAACATGGACCAGGTGCAAAGAACCCTGCTCTAACAAGGTCATATTTTTAAACGCACAAACTAAGGGTGGAAAGTATATCCTAAAGATGAAAGAACACAACATATTTACAGTAAAGTTCAAAATGAGTTAAACTATTAAAAACAAATAGTGTCTGAAATTATGGTCCAGGGCAATAGAAACAAAAAACAATAAAAATTATATAGCCTGGGGTAGAGAGTATAACGCTAGTAGTTTACAGTAGCTAGTGGAAATTCAGAACTCTAACAATTTTTCCAATAGTCTCTTCTCCAGAGAAGAGACTATTTTCTAGGTAAAATTAAAAAAAATGGAGCCCAAGGTAATAAATAAAAGTAGTTAAAACAAATAAAACATACAGGTGGCTTTATACTAATTTCAAGTATATAAAATAAAATTCCAAAAACTATATCTCCAAAAAGACCATTCAAAGAATAGTCAAATGACATCCCAGGAACCAGAAAGAACTTGCAAATGGGGTTGTATGCTAACAGCAATAGTCTGTGAGGATACATAGCAAGAACTCAGAAATCAAATCCATGATATTTCATTTTTCAAAAAAGAGAAGGGAAGAAGGTAGAGATTATGTTTAAACACAAAGCTTGAAATCATACCTGATAAAATTCTAGAAATACAGTTAATGAACCAGGTGGCTAATAAGCACACAGAAAAAATTCTGAGGAGTGAGGAATCACTAGTATATGTGCCATTTTATACAGTAAAGGTTTATCAGATATAATATCTTTTTAAGTCCCCATACCAGCCCAGTATGATATTATCGCCATGATACAGATGAAGAAATTAAGGTTCCTAATCACTGAGTATGTTATTGAGTAAGTTATGAGAGTGAATGAGTGAGTTACAACTCACAAGCAATTCACACCAAACTAACTCAGAAGAAGAAGACATCATAGACAGAATATAATGTATATATGTCAATTTCAGCAAGCTATTTGGCTACATTCCTTGTAGTAAGTTTTTAGATAAGATAGAAACTGAGAGGTAGATGATGAGATGGAAAGGAAACCTTATCTTCTTTTGGATGTTCCAAAACATCTCAAATTCAACTTGTCCGAAAGTAAATTCATAAACTTGTCCGGCAAACCTGGATCTCTTTAAGTATTTCTTATCTCAATATGCACTCCAGAAACTTGATTTCCACTTATTCTCGAAATGCTTCTTCCATAATCCCATGTCCAATCCACGACAAAAACCAACAAATTATATTCCAAAGCACCTCTCAGCATGTTGAAGGTATCACTCTGCTCTTCTGACAATCAAGTGTCAGTCTGGTTGTTACTCCTTGAAGTATGTCTTTTTATGTCTGGCTGCACTTGAGAGGTCTTCTGATTGGCTTTAAGGTTCTACAGTTTTGCTAGCAAGAATCTAGATGTAGGTTTATTTTTATTATCCTGCTTATGCTTCATAAAAATCTTGATTGGATTTTTGTTGAAAATTCCCAGTCAATATCTCTTCAAATATTGCCTTAATTCATTCATTCTTCTGCAATTCTGATTAGCCTTCCTCACTGCATCCTGTCTGATTCTTACCCTTACTTTCACGTCATCATGTTGCATTTCTTGATTTTAAAAAACTTCATGTTACATGCAAAAAAATGAAGCTAGACTACTACTTCACACCCTGCACAAAAGTCAACTCAAAATGGATAAAAGACCTGGAT